>OV743719.1:14892500-14895000 GCA_928272305.1 Volucella inflata
CTTCCCAAGGAGCTACAGTTGGAGTGGATACGATTCCGCGAGGGTCTAAGACATATAAAGGACATAAAGATCGATCGGCACGTCTTCTCACACCGAATACCCAACTCCGTACAAATTCACGCTTTCGCTGATGCATACGGTGCAGCAATTTATATTTTATCTACTAACAAGGACAACATCATCACTTTCCTAGGTTGCTCCTAGAAAGAAGTTATCGATACCACGACTCGAATTATGCGCTGCAACACTCGGCGCTAAATTCACTGATCGCGTCCTCAAGGACTTACGCCCAACAATATTTATGTGGACAGATTCTGAAATAGTATTGGCCTGGATTAACTCGGCGGCATCATCATTTCACACATTCGTCGCTAATCGGGTGTCAGCAATGCAGCAACTTATATCAGTCCAACAATGGCGACATGTACGGTCGAGGGACAATCCTGCAGACATGTCACCCCGTGGAATCCCAGTAGACAAGTTAGCGGCATGCAAGCTGTGGTTTTATGGAAAACTATTTTTGCATGGTACGGAATCATCATGGCCCCCTCCACACTCGCCTAAAGGTGAGTGCGACTTCGAAAACAGGACTACAAAACACGTACTACCAGTTATGGAAGAATCTTCCAATATTATCTACGACATTAATCATCGAAACAACTTCAGAAGACTACAACGTATCTTCGCTTACACACTTCGCTTCACTCATAGTCTGAAAATTGCGGCAAGCAAGGAATTAATAAAAAAAATCGGGCAGCTTTAAACCAACAGAACTAAAAAAAAACAAAACAAAAAACACTGTGGCACTGGCAGCCCGGTATGGGCCATGGCCTAGCTTCTTGACACTTATTTGTGTTGCTCATGCTGTCATTTTTGTCACGTCTGAGCGGGGCCTACGGTTTATCGCCGAGTCCGAACGGCACTCCTTAGAAGCTGTTTCGTAGGCAATTTTGCTTTCGGGAGTTTGCCATTGCCCGCCGAAAGGGTCAAATTAACAACAATCAAGGCCCATCTACCAGCATCTCTCCATCTTCCACTTTGATTGAACATGAAGCACAAGTTTATGTCCGTGGAAGCCAGGGTCATTGAAGACACCATTATCTTCAGGTTAAAAATGCCATTGCTGTCATTGGACAAATACGAGCTATGCCGTATCATACCCGTGTCCGTACTCATCAACGGCTCCTTCATAGCAATCACAAGTTCCACCGACTACATCATTATAAGCCTACATCGAGACCGGTACTATCCGCTAACTGCATTTGAACTGATGTCGTGTATGACAATTATGGAAGGCGACACTCTGTGCCAATCCAAACATGTGATTCATCAGAAGGGTTCAAATGTCAGTAAGTGTGAAAATAACTTTTGAACCAAATCCCGGATCTCTCCTCTCCTACTGGGTCCATCTACGACATTCAAACCGCGAAACAAAGTATTGTTGAATGTTGTTTGCCAGAGGAACGCCTCCCAGTTAAGTTTAGAAGGGTCGGGCTCCCTGACGGTTCCTGCTGGCTGCACGGCAAAGCATGCCTTGCTTACCATACAGGACCACAACATGTTTTCGAGTTCGTTAAAAAAATCATTCACGCCAGTAGGAAACTTGTCGGACCTCATTGACATCCGAACCCCAATCGGCATTTAGTAGAGTATTCGAGGCAGTCAGACGAACTGTCTAAAATCCAAGAGTTCATAACACAACAACAACTAAATGAATCTCTGCAGCAAACACAGGCCAATGACGTCCACCAATTTGCCATTGGCTACCTCGCTGCCTGCGCTTGCATCATCATTGTTGACTACAAATTCTGGATAAGCATACAACACCGTCGCCGCCAAGTAGGGTTGCCAACTTTTTTAAGAAGGAATAGAGTATATTTGATTTCAGAGAGGATAAATAATGAGTACAGTTTAACAAAAAAAATTTTCATTTATTTCACTTTTTATAAATATATGTTTTTGTACTTTTTGCAGTATATAACAATTTTTTGTTGTTCTTAAAATAATTGTATGAATCTAATTTTTTTAATCAATTTTGATGAAGCTCTGTTCCTCTCTTCTCGCCGCTTCACATTCATGAAAATACTCTCTCAGTGAATGCTGAAGTAGCAGGAACAGATAGTATAGGTATATAGCTAAAAATTTTGTTTAAATAAATAAATTCGTCAGGACATTTTTTAAAAATAAATTGCCATTTTTCTCAAGTATTATTTTCTATAAAATTAGCGTTGTTTAATAATTCGCCCTGAAGTTCTTTTGAAATTATTATTTCTGAATATAAACTGTCCATGTGTATGTTTAATTTTTGTAAATTGAGATTTCTCTCAATAATTTGTTCTAAATGTTTAAATTCAATATACGTTTTGAAACCAACCATTTTTGTAAATAAATCAAACATTTGTCTATAAACAAAAAGAAATTATTTCGTATATTACGAGTATTAAAGAGGTCAGGTGATGATTGCTCAATTGGTTTTAATTTCTGTTTTATTGAACAGCCA
>OV743719.1:14900000-15157750 GCA_928272305.1 Volucella inflata
TTAATCATAGTAAAAAAAATCCATAATTTATCACTCCAAGACAAATGAATTCGCAGCTCCAGTTGATACATCTTACTCTTTCCTATTGTTTAATCTTGTTCAAGTAGGATAGGTTTGCAATTGCTACTCATATCTTACTTACTTACTTTAGGTGGCGCTACAGTCATGGGTGGACCTGGGCCTCAGTCAACAAACTTCTCCAGCAGCTCGATCCCTGGAGAGCTGCCTCCAGTTTCGCACGCTAAATTGGCTGAGGTCCTCTTTAACATGCGTGCGCCACCTGAGTCTTGTGCTTTCTCTACTGCGCTGTCCCTCGGGAGCGGATTCCAAGACTTTTCGGACCGGGGCATTGGTGTCCATGCGCTCTACATGACCCAGCCATCTCAGTCTTTGGATCTTTACTCTTCTGGCTAGGTCCATGTAGCTGTACAGTCCATACAGTTTGTCGTTGTATCTTTTCCTCCACTCACCGTCAATGCAGACAGGACCGAAGATCGCCCGAAGAATTTTTCTCTCGAAGCAACCAAGAACACCCTCATCCATTTTTGATAATGTCCATGCCTCTGCGCCATAGAGCAGGATCGGGATTATTAAGGTCTTATAAAGGGTGACTTTTGTTGTCCGAGAGAGGGCTTTGCTACTCAATTGCCTTCTTAACCCAAAGAAACAGAGGTTGGCAAGAGTTATTCTTCCCTTGATCTCAGCGCTGGTGTCGTTGTCTGTATTTATAGCGGAGCCCAGGTACACAAAGTCCTTATCTACCTCAAAGTGATATCTATCGAGGGTGACGTTCTGCCCGAGACGTCGGTGTTGGTTGTCCTTTTTGCTTGACAGCATATACTTGGTCTTGCTCTCATTGACCGCTAAACCCATTTTCGCCGCTTCCGTCTCAATACTCGCGAAAGCGCAACTGACATCACGCTGCTTTCTCCCGATTATACCAATATCGTCGGCGTATGCGAGTAGTTGGACGGACTTTTGAAAGATAGTGCCTCTTGTGTTTGCTCGTGAGTTTTGCACTATTCTTCCAAGTACGATGTTGAAAAAATTGCATGACAGCGCATCGCCTTGTCTAAATCCTTTCTGGACATCAAAGGTCTCGGTGAGATCTTTACCGAACTTGATGGAGCAGCGTGCATCCTCATCGTCATCCTGCACAGACGGACGTGTTTGGCAGGGATCTCGAAACTTGACATTGCTCCGTATAGCTCATCTCTATAGATGCTGTCATACGCGGCCTTAAAATCGATGAATAGGTGGTGTGTATCGATCTGAAGCTCATGGGTCTTCTCCAAGATCTGTCGTAGTGTGAATATCTGGTCGATGGTGGACTTTCTTGGCCTGAAGCCACACTGATATGCATCTATCAGGTTGTTGACGAACGGCTTCAGGCGTTTACACAATACGGCGGATAAGATCTTATATGCGATGCTAAGGAGACTGATGCCTCTGTAGTTGGCGCAGTTCAGAGGGTCTCCTTTCTTGAGAATCGGACAAACAATGCTGAGGTTCCATTCATCGGGCATACTTTCGTCCGACCACATTTTACAGATGAGTTGGTGTATGCTTCTTACCAAGTCATCGCCTGCCGCTTTGAAGAGCTCGGCAGTCAGGCCATCCGCTCCAGCAGCTTTGTTGGGCTTAAGCTTCGATATAGCTATCTTCACTTCATCCAGGTCGGGTGGACGGAATTGTTGGTCTTCATCGTCCAAGTTGAAAAGTTCATTCTGCCTGACAGCGGTATTTGGTCCGTCATCGCCGTTATACAGTCTGCAGAAATGGTCTTTCCAAATCCTCAGCATTGACTCCGATTCTACTACGATGTTCCCTTGTTAATGTCTACAGGCTTCGGTTCGGGGTTTGTTTCCGTGGCATGTTATTTTTACCTTTTGGTAAAACTTCCGAACCTCATTCCTGGAGTAGCATCTCTCAATTTCCTCGATCGCGCGCTTCTTCGTCCTGAGAAGCCGGTGTTCGGTGTTCTTCCGCTCATGGAGCTCATGAGCAGCTCTGATACTCATATCTACGAATGGTTTAAATATTTCTGTTAGATTTGTTACATTATGTGTTACATTATTTGTTAAATGTGTCTAATTATTGAACATGTAAAAATCATCGGTTTGAGCTAGTACGTTATTCTTTTCCGCGACATCTTCTAGTTCTACTGTTCCTTGAGTATGCTTTTCACATTCACGAGTAATATGAGGAATGCTAATTTCGTCATCTGCAGGGAAAGAATAATTTTGTATGTTATCTTTGTGTACAACTATCCCTTCCGTTGTTAGGATCGTGTCCTCATAGTCTTGTTTTACAAATCTTGTAATATATCTTGTATTATTTATCTTTTTAATCTCCAAAATTCTTACTATTATTTATTCTCCTTGTTGATAAGTTTTATGCATCGTTCCTTTCTAAGACTTTTGATTGTGGAATAGTAGTGAAATCAGTTTTGAATTAATTGAAAGTTGTTTTAAATAATAATAAATAAAGTGTTTTGAAACAGAACAAAGTTTTATCATTTCGAACCCTAGCCGAAATATAGCTTTGGTGTCAGAAGTGGGATAAAACTTATTCTGAGTGATGAGAAAAAGAAATTGTCCTGTACATTGCTACAGCTTAGTATACCGTAGCTGAAAATTGAGCTAGAGAAGCGGAATCCTTCCTTGATTGTTCGGCTACAAGAAGCGATCGAAAAAAAAGGAGAAGACCCGCCATTTCGTTTGACGTAGAAGAAGAGCATGTGGGCACAGGAGTCGAAATGTCTCTTGTGATGAAATTGCTCCTTGGATTGAATTCTAAGTTTGAAGAACAAAGAAGTATGGATTTTAAATTTGTACAACAGACATTCCATTGTTGCCGCACAGAAGGACACTGTTGAAGAGTTCAAGAATTCTCTAGAAGCCCAGTTCGAAATAATTGATCAAAAATTAAATATGCATGAGGCACAAATCGTGAAAGTCGAGTAACAGTTTTAGAACAATATTGAGAATCTCGCTAAAGAGCTAGAGAGAGTGAAGAAACAGAACGCCCGAGAAAATTCTACAGATTGCCCTAGAAGGAAAGAGATGCAACCGCCTGTTTTCGATGGTCAAACCTCGTGGCCAGTATACAAGACAATTTGAAGCAGCTGCCATGACGAACAACTGGGATGACGAGGAAAACTCGATTGCATTAACGCTGGCACTGAAAGGTACAGCTACGGAATTGCTGCAAAGCATCTCAGAAGATAAGCAACGCAACTTCGACACTTTGGTTAAGGCCATAGAAATGCGCTTTGGTGATGACCATATGCAGTAAGTATACAGAGTCCAACTACGGAGCAGAGGCCAGGAGAGGGGAGAAACACTTCAGCAGTTGCAGTCCGATATCGAACGGTTAGCGCATTTATTTTATCCTTATGCTGGCGAAGACCTTATCAACGAAATGGCTGCGGAGGCGTTTAGCCAACCGATTGTAGAAAGGCAGTTCCAAATGGCTGTAAGAATGGCCGAAAACGATCCCTCCCTTAGGAGGGCATTTGCTCTGACGATGAAAGCTGCTGACCAAGCATCTCCAGGAGTCCACCTCGTGAGAGAAGTTGGAGCTCTTCATGCCAACGAATAGACGTCGTGGAGCGGAACAGTGTGCGTGCAGGACCATTCTGTTGCTGGAAGTGCAACAAAACAGGACATCTGCAGCGTCAGTGCAGGGATCCACTAAAATAATGCAGTTGTCCACAGTGCGCTGCTAGGAGATGTAACGAAGGGGCATCTGGCAGGAATAACATCTATCCTGCAAGCAGCGCATCATCAAGTCAACAGGCGCGAAACGTATTAGGACCAACTTCGAGGGGCAGAAGTTGGTTTCTGGAATTGACGCCCCAGGATCAAAATCCAAGTCTCCCAAACAAAACGAAGTTATCTTACAGTGCAGGCCCACATTGGTCAAAATAAGTGCTGGCCACCGATGCCACCGCTTCCATTATAAGAAGGGACATTGTTTGTGATTCATGGCTGCACAATACCAGTAGCTACTGTCTGAAAACAACAACATGAGCGACGGCGAAGGTGTATGGAGTGGTTCTTCTTACGATCAATTTGGCAGGACTAACATTCGCCCACGTATTCCTAGTGGCCGATATATGCGACGAGTGCATCATTGGAGTTGACTTTATGAAGGCGCATAATGTAGTGCTTGACATCGGAATGCAAGTACTTAAGTATGGAAATTTAGAGATTCCGATGGTATACAAGAATGAGAATGCCGCCTGGCTTAGGACAATAGTCAGTAAGTTTCGCAGAGACACTTATTTGGGCGAAGCTGGAAGGCGATTCTGGGAGCCATCGATTCTATTTGATTGAGCCGGACTCTAAAAGTCATTTTCGGAATTACGTCGTGGGAAAGATGCTAGTTGAGGCGAAAGACAATATGGTTCCTGTAAGAATCTTGAATGTGGGTAATAAGAGCATCAAACTTAACCAAGGACAATCGATCGGAGCGTGCGTACTGATAACTGCTGTCACCAAGCTTTCCAAGGAAAATGCTGCTACATATATCTTTGCCATCAAGTAGTACAGTCGAGTTGAAAAGGACTATACCCAGGTAAACCGAGCTGAATCCGGAGCAACGAGCGATGGCAAAGGGATTAATCAACGAATTTGCCTCGCAGGACGGCGAATATGGCAGCACACCGAATAAACACTGGAGATGTAAGGAAAATACGTTAACCTCCAAGGCGTTTACCACTACCAGCCTTTACTGCAGGAAATGGGCTTTGGCAATTCACAGTAATGCCAATCGGATTGTGCAATGCTCCGGCAACCTTTGAGCGCCTAATGGAACACGTTTTGTTGGGACTAACATGGAAAACCTGTTTGATCTACATGGACGATGTCATCGTTGTCGACAAAACTTTTCAAGAACATCGAAATTATTTAAAGAACGTATTCTAAAGATTACGAAGTGCACAGATGAAGCTAAACCCGAAGATGGCCATCTCCTTAGGCCTGATGTGACACATCATCTCATCCAAAGGGTTAAGGATAGACCCAGAAAAAATCGAAGCAGTGAAAAATTGGCTAGTCTCAAGAGACAAGCACCAACTGAGAAGCTTTCTGGGACTCGCTACCTACTACAGGCGGTTTGTAAATGGTTTTGCTGCGATCGTAAAGAGTTTGCATCAACTAAACAATTTAAATGTTTGCTTCAAAACTCTAAAACAACGACTATTTGAGGTCCCCATACTAGCGTACCCTACTCCAGTAAAAACAGATATTGTGGATGCAGATGCCAGTAGAGAAGTAGAGAGTAGAGAGAAAGTAGTGCCCTTCTTTAGTAAGCTGCTCTCTAAGCCGAGAGGAAATACTATGTTATCTCGCGGGAAAATCTTGGCAGCAAAGCATTTTCATAAGTACAGGAAGACAGGAAGAAAAAGATTCACGGCAGAATGCAGCAATACAACGTGGGATGAGGTGAGAAGATTTGGCGTACCGATGGAATTGCACTCGGATCAAGGGCGCAACTTCGACTCCAAGATTTTACAAGGAGTGTGCGAGCTACTGGGGACTAAAAAACGAGAACAATACCGTCTAACTCACAATCGGACGGGATGGTAGAACGCTTCCACAGAACCTTGAAAGAACACCTATCTAAGGTCGTTGGCGAAAATCAACTCGATTGGGATGAAAGTTGTTTTAAATAATAAAAAATAGAGTGTTTTGAAGCTAAATAACGTTTTATTATGTCGAACCCTAGCCGAAATATTACAAAAATAACATCTACTACCATTCTCTTTTTTGGTCTTCCATTTTCATCTAGACCTTTTTTAGGTACTGTTCATATGGGTTTGTTAACCCTCTTTTAATAATTTATCTGCCTATATTTCCTTATTAACAAATTCGTTATCTGTAAGTGGGTATAGATACTGTTTTGTCCATATGGGTTCTTCGTTTCTAGTTTTTATTGTGGCTTCAATAGTTGTTGTGGAGGGCAGTGAGGACCACGCCAGTGTTTTCCTTCATCAATCTATCTATTTCTTCCTGATGTTCAGTTTCTCCTATGATATAGTTAAGTTTGTTCTCAGATTGATTTTCACTACTCATGGTGATTGTCATATCTTTCAAATTCACTTCTGCGCTTAATTCTTTTAAGCCTTCTGTACCTTATATCATATCGAATGCATCTATATTTTCTAGCTCAAAAAAAGTTATCTTGACATTCATTAAATGAATTATTCTCTTCGTGATTACTTTTGAATACTTATTTACTCGTATCGTTTAAATTTTATTTCTTTAACTTTTATTATTTCTGAGGAATCACTTTTCCTATCTATATAATTATGGGTTGCACCCATTTTATTTGTAATACTAGAGGTTAAAGTTAAACAAGGCAACCTGTCAATTAGTTTAAATTATCAAACCTTAACCTTTTGCTCTTCACCTTGTTCTGCATACATACTGCTATCATCTTGTTGTTGTGAAGATTGGTTTATTCTCTGCTGCTTGTTGACGTGCTGGCTGTTGTTGCTGCTTATACTGCCCACTATTGTCTCGTTCTCTTTTCCATGGTTGATTATTACTAAGTGGATTATAGTTGTTTCGCTGCGGTTGATATTCTGTTTTCCTCTGTGCTTGAACTACTTGTCTTGAATCTGTCTCCTGCTCTTCTCTGATAATATGGTTGACTATAACTTTGTTGTTGGTTATAATTCTGGTGGTGATCCATATTTCGCGCTGGTTCGCTCATATTGGTGGTTACGATGACTTATATAAGGGCGTTGGTCACTTTTCATTTGTGGAGTTGATTTGTGTTTACGTATTTCATTGGTTGTATGATAAGTGCAAATTTTGGTGACGATTGTACGTGCAACTGCGAATGCATGTTCCAAGTCTTTAAGTGCATTTCCATATAATGTAGATCGTATGAAATTGTTATTTATCCCTAAGATAAATATTCGTCGTCTTGTAGGACGTCTCATATCTGAGTTGGTGTAGTCGAGTCTACTATGAATTGCTCCAAAGTTGAAAATGGTGTTATTATTTGTAAGTACGTTTGCTGCCGTGCCCTGTATCTTAGATTTTACAATTGACAGTGCTTCCACGCATTTTGCGGTAGTACTGAAATTCCTGTTGCTATCCATAAGTCTTTTTGCATCTTCTCTCCATACTCTGTACTTTGTTAAATCTCTTAAAAAGACTGGAAGTGTTTTAAATACATCCAAATGTATTTAATTTGTGTGATTATACAACTTATAAGTTTGAATACACTGGGAGGCTTTTTTAAAAAAAAAATACAATAATCGTTTGGCGAATACTTATCAACTAACTTAACAATTATTATGCAATCTTAAAATAACTTATTCTATTATAAGTGATCCGCAAGATTTTACGAATGTTCATGGGAAAAGAAACATTCAAGGCAATGGAGTTCATGCGAAATGCGCATGTCCCTTTACCTTGATTTTAAATTTTAAGAGTTTATTGTGGAGAGGCTCGGGTAACGAGCATGTGCCGCTATCGGATACGTAACCTACATATACTGTTATGGCAGTTCTAGCTTTTGGAGAGGTTTTATAGTTGCAGTGGGGTCCACTTCTATTTATTCAATTTGTTCTCTCAATACCCGATTGCCATTTTTTAAGGTTTCGTTTTCAATCCCATGTTTTCTTATAGTGTCAGACAGTTGTGCCGTTTGTATATTTGCTTATTATTTTAACCCGTGCAATATACTCCTATTTGTGCAAATTTTGCTTCTAGTGCTGCTAAATTTACTGGTTCTGCCATCTCGACTAATGATTTTTTATTTTCACTTTCACTGATTATATTTATTTCGCGTTTTGTCGTGTAAATTTTTTCTCTTATTAAAATTATTCATAAACTTGTAATTTCACTACTAGGCTTCGTTTCCTAGATTTATTTTTGCTTAATGTCTCACTTTTTTGTTAGATACTAGCTAGATACTATGTATCTTCATACGAAGGAATGTTGGATGGGTGAAACTATGTGGATCGAATTCCCCGTTTTTCCGTACTAGGGGGGTCTGCTCCGTATATATATATTTAGATATTTATCTCCTGGCAGGATCGCCAATTAATATACTCGCGTATATTTTATAATTAAAAAAATATTCTTTGTATGATCGATGATCCTATTTATTATATTTATTTGATTAATTCTCGTTCTTTAACACAATTTGAAATAATTCAATTATAAAATTTAATATCGGAACTGTGGTCTATGATGTAATTTTAAGTCTGCTGCCTACGTGCTCCTTTCTCATATTAATCTCCTTCTTAAAATACAATCTTTTCTTCGATCTTAGTTTATCAATACATTAGTATACTATGTACTTGGTGTTCTTATCTAAGCAGATGTTGCTTTGGTGTCTTGTGTAAGCATCATTTGGTATGAAATACATTTTCATACCTCATCCGACATCTACAATAATTTATTAATATTTTTTTTTTAAACTTAGGTTAAGGATCCTTAACTTTTGCTAGAACAAATTTGCATGAAAAGTGAAAATTCGGACTCGAATGAAATTATGAAATTTGTTAAGGAAATTGTTTTTTTCAAATACGTTTTGAAATAAACTGTGAAAAAGACATGCTTGAAGATTTTTTAGTTTAAATAGAATCGTGCTTAAAAAAATGTAAACAAGAATGTGCAAAATAAATTGAGAAAAAAATATTACGAGGTTAAGTAATACTAAGGAGGCAAAAATGGCAGATGACTCAGACAAAATTACTTTCTTCGTAATGTTCTTCGCAAATACTATATTGGGATCAACGTACTGCAACTAATCTAACAATGCATTCCATTTGATTTTCAAGGTTTTAATTATATCGCTCTTATTTTTAGGACTGTGCAATGTCTCGCAGCAATGTTATTATTTGGTCTACCATTTACGTAGTACAAATTCAGCTTCTGAAAGGATATTCTTCACTACAGTACACATGTCTGTTACTCTTGGTAAGAATCTCCGTTGCTGCTAAGATCTTTCCTTTAATAACATCTCATTTAAGGAGAGACATCTCATTGAAGACAAAAGTACTTTATGAACTTGAGGTATTTCTTCCATCTGACCTAGTCTCCCGTACTCCCCCATAAACTGTTCATATTTCACCTTAATTTCTGCATTCCTATTTAATCTTCTTTCCAGGGAGAGAGGCTGCTTGCTTGCTATATGAAACTTATCACCTAAGATATCCGGATTTTCTACTTTCTTATTTTTTTTTTTTATAAAACTGAAGGACTATTTTCTTATGGTAAATAAACATTTTATTGAATTACATATTATCCGATCCAGGTGATTTTTGCCTAGAGATAATGATGGGTGTGGCAGTAGATTCCATCCTAAAGCTTTGGGCCAGTTCCCAAACTTGTTATGAGGTTTCGCATTATCTTGGAGGAACACTAGACTTTTTCTATTTACTAAGTCTAGCCTTGTCTGCATAAGTGAATCATTCAATTTGTCCAGCTAATAATTACACCTAAGAATTAATCGTTGTGGTGCCTGGTAGGAGCAAACAAAATGATTTCTTTGAAACCCCAGCATACATATCACATCACTTTGTTTTATGAATATCGGCTTTCAAAGTGCTTTGGGGCAGCTCGTCTTTTAAAGCCAATAATCACATGCATTTCATATTGTTACAGACAACATTGTTGCGTTTATATGATTTTAAATGGTCAAAGTCGACAAATTTAATCGCTCAGCGATCTCAGGTATTCGCCTTCCAGAGCATCTTCAACAAAATTGCCGGGTGAAAGTTTTGCAAACCAACTGCCGTTCTGTCAGTATTTCTTCTCCAAAAACATCGAATAATTTTTTTCTTGCCTGCACAGCATTTTTACCTTTTCCGTAGTAAAAAGTAAAATATGCCAAAAATGCTGCTTTTCACTTTCCATATTTGAAAGGGCACCAAATAAAAACGTTCATTTAAATCCACTCAATCGACAACAACACAAAGAAAGAATTGAAATATCCCAATTATCAACCTCGAACATTTGACCTGGCTTTGGATCAGTAATATTCTTTATTATAAAAAGCCCTATGTTGGGTAAGAGTAGCTACTGACAAAAGACAAATTCACTTAGGCCTATTAGCCCGTTATAGCGCCACGTGGACCTGGGGTTCCCCTTGTAACGCTTCTTACGAATCGTAGGAGACTGTTTGCGCCTATATTGTAGTCATTGTAGAAAAAGTCCTAAGTGGAGTCCTTTTTTTTGGGAGAGAGCTGGGCATGCACGAAATACGTTAATCCTCATTCGTGCAACTTCTGCAAAAGTCGCTTGTAAACATGCCAAGCCTTCTTGCTTACTTACTTAGTTTTTGCATAAGTATTCACCCTTTTGTGTCATAAAAGTGCCTCAGGATTGACAGATTTTGAAATTCAGTGCATGTTGGTACAGAAATCTGCCTGCCCTGGCGTTTATTATGGTTCACTGTCATATTTACCTCTTGACCGAGGTACTCGACACTGGTATATTCACATTTGGAATTACCGCACACGATATCGAGCTTCTTGCATCGACATTTGGAATTCTGTCATCAGAGATCGAGTGCAATTGTCGTACGACAGGCTTAAGGCTGATTCTTGTGCATTTTTACGTCAAATTTAAATAAAATAAATATCTTACAAAAGGAAATTATTCGAAGCATTCTTTCTTCTTAAACATTTTGTTCTTAAAACTTTTAAATTTGCGGAAGCAAATAATTTTTTTTTCTTTAATGATTTTAAATAACTGTCAGAAATGGTTTTTAGTAGAGTTTTATTATTCTAATACAATTTTAAGTTGACACTCGATACGATAGCTATCGTTCAATTCGATCGAATGATCACGTATGATATCGTGTGCGATAATTTGCCTCCAGAATTTTTATAAATATAAAAATCACAACATATTTCGTGGAATCTGGCACCGTTGGCTTTTACTTTTTTGCAGCTTAATTTAACCTTTGTAAATTGATCCCATGATGCAAATTGGCTATTATCTTAGCTAAGCTATAAGTATCGCAATACTAATATCGTTATAGGCTGTGATCGACAACGATGCAGTTATATGAGTATTAAAACTATTTTCATGATTCCTTAAAGAATAGGAAAATACCTGTGAAACTCTGGGAATATATTTTAAGAGATTTATGTTCATTTGATCAATCCAACATTTTTTTTCTGTTTAGTGTTTTTTTTTATAATTTACGCGCGCCTCAAGGGAGTTATGAAAGTTATGGTTTCGCGTTGTATGCGGACCAAAAAAAACACAACTCTTTCACTTGTTGTCGAACACTGCACAACGAAATTTATTTGTTACCTGCTTTTATAATTTTATTTTGCTTACACGCTAATTTTGACAAAAATGATTTACTTTCTATAATTTAATACAATATTCTATTTCCTGTACGCGCGAGTCTGCAGTACAATATTTCTTCGAATTAAGTGCACTCGCGTCTGTGCAATTTACTTAGGCTAGCAAAATGTGTGGGACAGTGACTGGGAAAGGAAATGGGGTTCAGGTAGGCTATGGGAATTACTGTAAGAATTATGTGTTAACTCCCCCCTCCTTAAGTATCTGCGTCCCGCAGATTAAAGGTTTATTTTAACGGGTTCAAAAATTGGAATCTGGGACTTGGTGTTAATGACCTTGTGTTTATATTGTCGCCCTAGACAGAAAATTAACAACAGATTAAAGGTAACGCTGATTAGCAAGATGGCTAAGTCTGAGCTTAGTAACAGCTTATTATTGGGTAGGATACTCGATATTTGATTTACATTGTCCAGATGTAACTTATGAAGATATTGGAGATCTAATGTTACGTCGCCTTCTGTCAGATTACTCTGCAGTAAAGGAGGTAGAATGTGGTACGTTGTACTTTCCCAGTTCGTATATTTTACATTATCGATTTCGATAGACTCGTTATGAAAACTTATAACAAAAGTGCCGTTAAGGATTTTATATGACGAACCATGGGTGAGGTTGCCGAAATAATTTGTTAAAAATAGGGTTCCTTCATTTAAAAGTTCCACTGTTGGTTTATTTTGAAATTGGTAGTCGCACTTTGCCCTTTCACCATTTAGTATTTTAAGCGTACAATCATTAGGAGCTAGTTCTTGAAGTTGGTTTCTTTTGCAAATTGTTGTTTCTTCTATCTCCATGCATTTCTCCTTGATACCAAACTTCAATGATTGGGATGTAAATAGGTTGGTAAAGTTGAGGAAAATTCTTTTGCCATTATTAACCGTTGATCGGATTATGATGTTATTGAAAGTCATTTCGTCTGTTTGTTGTAAGCGAATTACATATAAGAGCAGTGGATTCTTGATCAGCATCATCGGTTCCGAATATTCGATAGCTTGAAGTTCGTTTTTGAACGGAAGTGTTTCTGTTCTTGATAGTATGTCGGCTATCTCTGCTTTATTCAATATATTTGAATTAACAATACCTTTTTTAGCGAGTTGTCCTGCTAGAACTATTTCTCCGATTTCTTCTTTTAACAATCCAAGTTTGTTAAAGAGTGTTTGCTCAAATTTGCCGGTGTTGTCTGCATTTAGCTCTTCGATTATTCTGTTGTATTGTTTTATTAGTGTGTTACTGACTTGACTTAAATGTTGATTTATGTGGAATTGCTTGTTATTGTTGTTAATAATCTCATTGCTTTTCGAAAGGATGTTATCCCAATCTGTGGCATCTGGATTGCCTGCTAGCCATTTCCAAGCTGATCCTATCCAATTAATTGATTGTTTGGACTTTCTTAGATTTTTTCCTTTAAGTTGTTCCATGAGATTTCCTAGTTTTAAAAGTTGAAGTTTCAGCTGAGGTAAGTAGGGACTTGTCTTTGCAATTTTTTGGCTTATGTCTGTTTCGAACATGTCTATTAACTGCTGGTATTCGGTGAGATTTATTGCGTGAATAATCTTGTAGCTTCCATTCACTATCTTTCCTGTTCCTTGTTTTATTGTGATTAATGGGCTGGTGTATTGGTAGACATTTACAGTAGCGTCTGCCCACAGGATGACGTTTAACCTGAAATGAAAGGAACATTTTTTAAATGCGATTTATGAATTCGCCTTCCATTTGTAGTGGATATTGTGACTTTGTTATCGAATCCTACAGTTTCCTTACGGAATATAGGTTTTTCTTTGCCTTTAATTTGCTTATCTTTTTTATAAACTGTTTCACCGGGGTTATAATTTCTTGATACAGTGTTATGCCTCGTTTAAGAGCAATCACAAAAAATATTATGATCTTAGAGGGGTTAGAGTCGTCCTCAGGCCAGTTGAATGAGTGGGTTCTTCCTCCCGGTATTTCCGTTGGACTTTATGGGTTGCCGAACACACTGATTGTTTATTAGATGTACCAAAGAATGATAATGATGATAATCAACAGAAATGTCTCGACGAACAAACTGATCGTTTATTAGTTGTACCAAAGAACGATAATGATGATAATCAACAGAAATGTCTCGACGAACACACTGATTGTTTATTAGTTGTACCAAAGAATGATAATGATGATAATCAACAGAAATGTCTCGATTAATAAAAACACTATTTTTATTGTAGCTATTAAAGAAAATATTTATTTACTTATGATAATACTTAATTAACCGCGATGTTTACAGGTGTACTACGTAACAAATATTCCGGTGTGAACCTGTTGTGCACTCATATTTATCTATCCTAAATGATTAGGTTGCATTTTCTTTATCGTTGTGCAGGTGTCGTGAGAAGCTAAGTTGTCGTCTGTATTAATTTGCTGATCTAGCGTCTGGCGCATGACCTAGTTTGGTGCATACATAACACGTTCCCCTTTAAGACATATCTAAGGATATTTTAACGTTAGATTGGACTTCGGATGTTGCATCTCTATGGATTCTGCTAATGCCCTTGGTGATTCCGTTAGACTCAACGTAATTTCAGGTCCCCTTTGTTCTCGCCGATTGAAACATTTATTGAAGATCGTCAATGTTGCTTTTCCGGATCTGCAGCAAAACTTCCAGATTGTTAGAACGATTCCAAGTATAGCTGTTACTCCAAAGATTGATATTAGAACGCCTTGAGTTCTTTCCGGTATCGACTCCAATGCTGTGGACCAAAAGTTCTTCTGGTTCTGCAACTCCACTGATATGTCCTGCAGTTCAT
This sequence comes from Volucella inflata, assembly GCA_928272305.1. Lineage (NCBI taxonomy): Eukaryota > Metazoa > Arthropoda > Insecta > Diptera > Syrphidae > Volucella > Volucella inflata. Next base: position 14,914,123 of record OV743719.1, read on the forward strand.
GCACATCTTTCGCAGTTAATTTGGAAATTGGTTCTTGATGAATGGTGACATCACGCAACTTTGCATTTATGCAGCACTCTTCTAAGTCTCCATATAAATGTTTGTCCTTTATTTCTTTAGCTTCAACATCTGCTCTCATTGTTTTTATTGCTATGTCATAAGTTTCAAAAATACAATTATCTGGTATTACAATAACTCCTGTGCCAACAAGTTCACCCGATTTAATTTCATTTTTACATTTACAATTATAATGCGTATTTTCAGAGATAGTGTACAAATACGAATTGCCTCTTATATTATGAAAAATTTCTATTTTCGAATTTACTATTTTTATTTTACAATTTTCTGATTTTTTCCTCATAAACAAATTTAATTCACAATTAACGTTACTCGCAGTATTTCTAAATTTCTAAATAATTGAGGCTTACAAATGTATATCTTATTTACTAATTTACAATCATTCAAATTTTGTTTCAAGCTATAATTTTCTTTATTTTTATTAATCAACAATATATTATTATTTGATTCTATTACAGCAATTCCATTTTCAATTACCTTTGGGACAGTAATTGTTTCATACAACTCAGATACTTCTTTGTTCATTAATGGTACTTGAATAATAATGATAACCTTTTTATCTTTAGTGAAAGCTTTTATTTCTAATGTTTTCAGTATTTCGGCATAGTTTTCGGTGTTTATTTCTACAGCTAAGATATGCTCGTTCTCTAGAGTTTTAAGTTCCTGAATAAGATCATTAGGCTCAATAATTCGTGGATGTAAAACACCTGCTTGTATAAATAATAAGCTATCGATAATCTGTTCTATTTCCATTTCTAGATTTAATAATTTGAGGTTAATCTTATTAGATATTTCTTCGAAATATGTATTAATCATTAATGTTCTATTGAAATTATTTTCCTCAGTATGAATTTTATTTATTTCTTCTATGATTGTATTAATTTTCCGAATTGTAACATTACTATTTTTAACTGTTCCTAAAACTTCCTTATTTAAATGGCTTAATATTTTGACATTCTCTTCCATTCCATATTTAATTCGATTTTCGTTTTTGCTAATGTTCTGAATGGCTTTGCTGTAGTATTCAGCATCTTCATTGTCCATTGTGCCAAATAAAACTTTGAATCCCGATCCTATCATATTAATTAATCCACGTTTTTGTCTTTTCACATTTCCAACTATGCCTGAAATAGTACTAATTCTATGGTTTATTTTACCTATTGTCGTTCGTGCTGTACGTTGAAATTCTCTACATTCTACTTTTGATTTGATACAAATGTCATCTATTGAGTTTACCATATTTTTTACATTAAAACTTGATTCTTCTAACTCATCTACATTAAGTTCTATTATAAGTGCTACCTTATTACTAATTTCTTTTGCATCTCCTAAATAATTGAAATATATCCCTGTATTGTTCTTCAGATCTGTGACTTGCAGAATTATTTCCGCATTGGTGTGCCAGAAGAAGCAGATTCTGAAATGTATGGTTTTATACAAGATTTATTAAATTTCTGTCGTTTGTTTCTTATTTTAATTATTACGGTATTTTCGATTATTTCTAATATCTTATATGGACCTTTATATATACTATCAAGTTTACCTTTTCTGTCATTTCTCATTAAAACTTTTTGACCTACCTTATACTCAATTATTCTTCCTACTTTCTGGTCGTACCTAATTTTAGATTTTTCTCTACTTTTCTTAGTGTTATCTCTAGCAATTTCTTGTTTATATAGAAGATTTGCCCTAAGGTTATCCATGTAGTCGAAAATTGTATCACCGTCATAAGGATCTACACTACTGGGTCTATTTGCCTCGAAACCATATACTAACTCATAAGGGGTATAACCTGTTGTATTATGTGGAGTGGTATTATAGCAAAATCCTGCATATGGCATTCGGTTGTGCCAGTCCTTTACTTGCTTTTAGGTATTCCAGTAACCTACAGTGTGCTCTTTCAACGCTACCGTTCGCTTGTGGATGAGCAACACTCGTTGTTATTCTTTCTATTCCTAGCAATTTACAAAATTCATCAAAAAGTGCGTTACAAAATTCTGAACCGTTGTCACTAAGAATGATTTTAGGCATACCAAAATTTAAAATCCATTCTTCCATGACTGCACGAGATACGGTTTCCATATCTTTTGATTTTAATGGAATAAATTTTATAAATTTTGAGAGATCGTCTTGGATTGTTAAACCAAACCTATACCCTTCTTCAGTTTCTTCAAACGGTCCTATCACGTCTATCATTATTTTTTCAAGAGACCTGTCTGCTGAACTATTAAACCTATTAAAAAACCCTCATGATATTCCTTTATGATTTCTTTTCTTCTCTCTAAGTTGTTAACGATTTCTTTCTTATTTAAAGACGGTTCCTCAACTAAATCAAGATCTTCGAATTCTCTGACTATATCTTCTTCCTGTACTAATACCTCTTCATTATTCCTTTCAAACTCTACTTCGTTTTGCACAGCTGGATTTGGTTCGTTTTGCACAACTGGATTTGGTTCGTTTTGGATCTCAATACCTTCTTCTTCCATAAGACTCATGAGATCTTTCTATGTCTCTTCTTTTTCTTGTTCTGTTATCCGAACGTTTCTACTGAGCTCATCGGCCACTACATTTTCCTTACCTTTTTTATAAGTAATGGTGTAATCGAATTCCTCCAGTTTGAGGCGCCACCTTACCAATCGACTTCCAGGATCCTTTACCTGAAACAACCACGTTAAAGGCCTGTGATCTGTTTGGATAGTAAATTGTGTCCCATACACGTACGGTCGAAATTGTTTCGTAGCCCATACGATTGCCAAACATTCTTTTTCTGTCGTACTGTAATTCTTTTCGGCTTTGTTTAGTGTACGACTTGCGTAGTGTATTGGTAGATCTTTACCATTGTACTCTTGACTCAGAACAGCCCCGATACCTGTATTTGAAGCGTCCGTTGTTATTATAAAAGGTTTCGCGAAATCCGGGTATTGCAAAACTGGGTGTTTTGTAATACATTCTTTCAATTGTTCAAAACTATTTTGTTGATCTTGGCTCCAAACGAACTCAACATCCTTTTTAAGTAATCTATTCATTGGTTCCGCTATTTGGCTAAAATTTGGTACGAATTTTCTATAGTAACCGATCATACCAAGAAACGATTTTATGCCTTTCTGGTTTTTCGGCGCTTCCATTTGGATGATACTTTGAATCTTCTTAGGGTCTGGTTTAACCCCTTTGTCGGTTATAACGTGTCCTAAGTAAGACACTTCCTTGCGCAAGAATTCGCATTTATCTGGCTGTAACTTCAAATTAGCCCTTCGAAGTTGTTCAAAGACTTCTCGCAGTTTCGCGTTGTGTTCTTGCAAGTTCTTACCGTAAACGACAATGTCGTCCAAATATACAAAGCACTTGATCTCCTGCAGACCTGCCAAAACAGTATTCATCAGTCTCTGGAAACACGCAGGAGCGTTTTTCAAACCAAACGGCATCCTGGTGTACTCGAAATGACCGTATGGAGTGCTGAAGGCTGTCTTTTCCATGTCAGATTCTTCCATTGGAATCTGATGGAATCCCGATGTTAGGTCCAAAGTAAAAAAATACTTAGCTTTTCCAAGCTGATCAAGGATTTCCGTAATATTTGGGAGGGGATAGTTATCGGCAATAGTCAACTCATTGAGTTTGCGATAATCTATCACCATCCTCCATTTCTTCTTTCCACTAACGTCCGCTTTCTTAGGCACTATCCAAAGTGGGGAACTCCAGGGAGACTTGCTGTTTCTGATTATGCCATCGTTCATTAATTTGTCTACTTGTGTACGGACTTCTTCCTCGTGCACCTTCGGATATCTGTAACTCTTAGTAAACACAGGTTCCGAATTAACGTTCAAGCGTATTTTGTGCTTTGTGACCGGCGTTAGGGTCAACTTTTCATTCTCCGTACTGAATATGTCACTATAAGTCTTGATTATTTCAAGAAGACTTTCCTTCTCCTCTTTATTTAAGTGATCGGCTCTCACGTTTCCAACCACCTTCTGTTTCCTGTTTTCCACAGTCTTATAGTCGTTAAGATTTTCACCTTTCAGCCTTACATCCTTAATGTTAAAGGCTTTGTCAGTAGTATTGATTATTGACACTAAACACTTTCCGTTCTTATTCAAGCTTATACAGTTAGGAATTATAATACCGTCGACTATTTCCTGTCTAGGTATCATAACTTCTTTATTCAGATCGCTATCGATTTGAACTGTCCGGAAAACCTCGGATCTACCCTCAATAATATTAGACTCGGCTAGATATTTTAAAGGAATTTTTCCTACTTTTCCACTAATTATATTTTCTTTATAGTTAATTTGAAAACCACCCTCTCGTAGGAAATGATTTCCAATTAACCCATCATAGTCTCCAAGGAGATTATTTTCTATTACTTGAAATTCTACTTGAGTGGATTTAGACTTTCCAACTAGGGGAATGAATTTAACCTCCACTTTAACTTTTCCTAAACTTTCCAGAGTCTCTCCACCTATACCTCTAAATTTAATGGTATCTTTAGGATTAACACTTTTTCTATACACGCAGTTCGCTTTAATGAGAGATACTTCCGCACCAGTATCTATTATTAATCTTTTAATCTCGTTGTTAACCACTACATTTACATGAGGACTCTGGGAGCTATCTACCGCCCTAAGCTGTACGGTTGCCTCGTGGACCATACAGCGTTCTAAAAACCCTGGTCCTTGAAGCTTTTTTGACTGGTGTTGGGACGATTTGCACCATCTTCATCTTCATTCTGTTGCTCCTTCTTGAGCCGAACATTGTTCACTTGTTCGTTCTTCTTTTTCTTTGGTAACTTGCATTGCTTTGCAAAGTGACCTGGTTTACTACAATTGAATTTATCTTAGCCAGATTCTTGGACGTATAATCCTTCTGAGTATTTGTTCTGAACAGGTTAATGCGCTGTTCCTCCTCACTAGCGAATCTACTGGCTTCAGAAAAATTCCTTGGTCTTTGAGTGATTACATAGCATGAAAGTCGTTCACGTAGTCCGTTGATGAACACTGTTAGCGTTTCATCCTGAATGTAAGCTAATTGACCTTCCTTGTGCTCACTCTTAACACCAGAAAGTTTACTTTGTAATAAACGTCTTTGCGATGTTTCTACTCGCTGCAAATAATGAACTACAGATTCATCTTTATATTGCTTTATTGCAATCAGTTCTCTATGAAGTTGTAGAGCGCTATGTGGCTCTCTAAATACTTCCGTCAGCTCTTTTTTGAGAGATTCCCAATCGGAAATGTCTTTGTTCATTAAAATTGTGGTAGCATTACCACGAATTTTAGTCTTAATAAATTTAAAGAGCACGGGGTTTTGCCCTTCTGATGCTAATTCTATAGCATCATTACAAGCATCTATGAAGCTAAAAACTTCATCGCTTGTACCTTTAAAAGTGGGAATAAAGTTAATTAGTACCGCGATTGGAATTTCCGACATTGTGTTGAATTGATTTGATTCCCTAGCCTCGTTATCACTAATTTCACTACTACTTGGTAAACTATCTTCGCTATCACTTGCAAACCTATCTTCACTATTGCGATATGCCGAAAACATTAGCCACCCTTCACTAAGGCTATTTTCTTTCACTTAGTATCTGGTTATATAAAAACAAAAACTGTACTCACATGCAAATTATAAGCCTTGGGTCCATTGATGATTTCCCGAGTTGCCCTCTTGATGATCCCACCGCTGCCACCAAAAATTGTGTTATGCCTCGTTTAAGAGCAATCACAAAAAATATTATGATCTTAGAGGGGTTAGAGTCGTCCTCAGGCCAGTTGAATGAGTGGGTTCTTCCTCCCGGTATTTCCGTTGGACTTTATGGGTTGCCGAACACACTGATTGTTTATTAGTTGTACCAAAGAACGATAATGATGATAATCAACAGAAATGTCTCGACGAACACACTGATTGTTTATTAGTTGTACCAAAGAATGATAATGATGATAATCAACAGAAATGTCTCGATTAATAAAAACACTATTTTTATTGTAGCTATTAAAGAAAATATTTATTTACTTATGATAATACTTAATTAACCGCGATGTTTACAGGTGTACTACGTAACAAATATTCCGGTGTGAACCTGTTGTGCACTCATATTTATCTATCCTAAATGATTAGGTTGCATTTTCTTTATCGTTGTGCAGGTGTCGTGAGAAGCTAAGTTGTCGTCTGGATTAATTTGCTGATCTAGCGTCTGGCGCATGACCTAGTTTGGTGCATACATAACAACAGATCTCTTTATGTTATGTTTAGCTAGTTGGTTCTTTTGATTTCTTAAAATTTCGAATTTAAGATCCGTGTTGACGATATCTTTGAAGTCAGAAAGATTCTGATAATTTATTCTTTGGGATGTTCCAAAAAATATATCGGCGGGCTTCCGTTTGGTGACAGAATGGATTGAATTATTATATCTATCTACCGCTATATTAATAATTTCTTTAATTGTGTATTCCGGGTATTCCTGTTGGAGGCACCTTATCACTTCTATGATGGTGGAGTGAACCCTTTCTACGGTCCCATTCACTTCACTTTTTTGTGGAGGAGCTAGATATACAGTTACTCCGAGCCCTTCAATATAGTTTTGTATTATGGGGCTAATGAAGCTACTTTCATTATCTGTGACAAGTACTTTTGGAACAGTAAAGAAATGCTATATTTTTATTAGTTTATTTCTAATATGGAGTACAGATTTGTTTTTAATGTGAAAAAATTTTGTAAATTTGGAAAATTTGTCAACACACGTAATAAATTTTTCTTTTTTTATTTCAATTATGTCCATATGCAGAATTTCCGTTGGGAACCAGACAGACCTGACAAGACTCTGCAAATTTTTTGGCTAATTGCGACATTTGAGGAAAATAGTAATTTTCTAGTATCTGGTTCTTATTCTCTTTATAGTTTCTTTGAGCGCGTTTGTGCTCATCCTGAATTATTCTAAATTTATTTTCTTCGTTACTCATATCAGTAACAACTCGTTGCGTTATTCTAATTTTGTATTTGCTAAAATTGTTCTTGTAGATTTCCTGTAACAATGGAATATGTTTCTCGGGTATTTTTATGCCGTTTAAAATTTGAGGATTAAGGTTTTCTTTAAGGGTTTTAATTAAGTAATTTTGTTCAAGGGTTGGAATTCTAATATAATGTCTAAGGTACTTCGGATGAGGTTCTTCGTGGCAAATCATTTCCTTGCCTTCAGAAAAGATGATTTGATTTCTGAAAACATTTAGAGGAGCCTCGCAGTGGGGAATGAGATCAGTGCTATCTTGTTCGGCACTGTGTTGTGTAGCGGATAAAGATGATAAGACGTTTAATTCGACTGGAAGTCGAGCAAGTGCGTCTGCCACCACGTTTGTTTTGCCTGGTTTATATATCAAGGAGTAATTAAACTCTTCGATTCGGGCTTTCCACCTCTTAAGCTTAGCGTTGTTGTTTTGATTGCTTAATGCGAAAGTCAATGGTTGGTGGTCAGTGAGAATTTTAATGCACTTAGCGCCATACAAGTATGTCCTGAGTTTGTCGAGGGACCATACTATAGCTAGCATTTCTTTCTCAATCGTTGAGTAATTTTCTTCTGTCTTAGTCAATGATCTCGATATAAATGTTATAGGTTTATCACTGCCCATTTCGCCTTGTGACAAAACGGCTCCAATGGCGACGTTAGAGGCGTCAGTAGTGAGAATGAACGGTATGTTGAAGTTGGGAAAGGTCAGGATATCTGAAGATATTAACATGTGTTTTAAATCTTTAAACGCTTTTAAGGCTTCATCGTTAAGATTAACCTCAATTTTTCGCGATTGGTTGGCTTTAACCTGCGCATTTAAGCCTCTTGTTAAAGTCGTCAAAGGCTTTGCTATTTTGGCAAAGTCCTTAATATACTTTCGATAGTAGGAGGCCAAACCTAAGAAACTTTTTAAATCTTTGAGATTTCGTGGAGGTGGTATTTTTTGAATTGCTGCGATTTTTGTCGGATCTGTTCGAATACCTTTCTGAGTAATGATATACCCTAGGAAATCTACCTCGGATCTCAAAAATTTGGATTTCTCAAGATTTATTCTTAAGTTTGCTTTTTCCAGCAAAGAAAGAACTTCGTCCAGGTTATCGATGTGCTCGTTTTTGGTTTTCCCGAAGACGATTATATCGTCTATATAAACGTAACACGTTTTCCCAATTAGAGGTCTTAAAACATCGTTGATCATCCGCTGAAAAATAGCGGGAGCGTTTTTCAACCCAAATGGTAGTCGAGTAAACTCATATTTGCCATTGGCTGTATAAAATGCTTTCTTTGGAATATCACTCTCTTTCATTTTTATTTGATGGAATCCGGATGTTAGATCAAGCGTCGTGAAATACTTGCATTCCCCTAAACTTGCCAGCGTGTTAGTTATGTCTGGGATAGGATAAGCGTCTGCAATTGTTATTGCGTTCAATCGCTTGAAGTCAATAACAAGTCTGTATTGTTTCTCGCCTGCTGCGTTGGATTTCTTTGGTACAATCCATAGCGGTGAATTATACGGACTTTTGGATGGCCTTATGATACCATCTTCAAGCATTTTCTCAATTTGTTTTTCCACTTCTGCCCTTAAGTTGGCTGGATAAGGGTAGGATTTGGTAAAAATTGGCTCGGAAGATGTAGTTCTTATTTCTGCGCGAACATTTGTGTCTATTATTCCGCTGTCAGAAATGTTTCCGAAAAGTGCTTCATGTTTTAAAAGTATTTTTCTTATTTCATCATCCAGGTTGGGGTCTACTTGAATTTTGTTCACCTGCTTTGATTCCTTTTCTTTTAGTTCGATTTTGATGTTGGGGCTCACTTTAAGGACGTTGTTTTTCTTGTCAATAACAGCTTCTAGTTTTTTTTTAGGGTGTCGTCTCCTATTATTCCGTCAAAAGATGTTAGTCCTGGAAGAACGAAGAAATCGACGATGGTGTTATTTCCTATACTCTTGAAGAATGGGCCACTGATTTTCTCTATTATTTGCACCTTACCACCGGCAGATTGGACATGAAATGGTTTATTTATTAAGACGCAGTTTGGTGAAATTCTGTCCGACACGAAGTTTTTGTTGGCTCCGGTGTCTATTAGGAGTTTCAATACTGTGCCGTCTCTGGTCACGTACTCTAGGTATGGTACGCTAGAGAGGCGTCCGTCATAAAATTTAGTTGGGTTAGGTTTTCGGTGGATTCTCCCTCATTGACCGCATCGTCATAGGTGTTTTCGTATTCCTCGTTTGAAGATTCCTGCAGGCATTCTTCTGGCGTTTCTACAACTTCGGTTGCGTAAAGACGTTGTTGTTTTCTCGTTAAATTTTCTGAATTTGCTGACCTTAGCTGTACAAGATTATTTGCAGGCCGGTTCATGTAATTGACTTGTCGCGTTTGCATAGACTGGTCAGTTTCCATTCGTTGAGGAGGTTTGGGGTTCGTTGGTCCAGCGGGTGGTGGGGTATCCCCAATGGGTTTTGGATTGGTATTTCGCTGAGCGTTGTATATTTGATTACGCTCGTACGCGGTGATGGGTTTCTGGTTTTTTGGCGGAAACATTTGATTTATTGGTGCGGTTACTGAATTTTTTACATCTCTGCGATGTATGGTAAGGCTTCGAAAACTTAGGTTTTGAGATTCTAGGCACGTGGTATATGCCTCTGGGAGAGTCTGGGGTTTTTGTATAACGAGCATTCTTGAGATATCTCCATTCAAGCCTCTAATAAAGATATCTAGGGCTCTGTTTCTGTAATTTGCCGTTAAGGCGTTGACAGTTTCCTGAGAATATTCCTCAGTTTTGATTTTATTAATCAGAAGTGACAACTGGTGGTTAATTTTTGGCATAGAATTCGTCGATACTTCGACCGGCTTGCACCATGGTGTTAAGCTCATGTTCCAAAGTTCGAATGTCGCGTTTATCTGCGTAATGTAGTGATAAACACTTTTTTAGTGATGACCAATCTTCATCGAATAAGTTATATGAAATGAGGGCGGCATCGGCAGGGCCTCTTATCTTTTGCCTTATGTGTTGAAGTATAGCCCTGTATATTGGCTTACTTCTCACAATCTCGTAGTCTTTGAGAATCGATTCTACGTTGTGCACCCATGAGACGTATTGAATTGGGTTTCCGTCAAAGATTTGAAGGTCTCTGACACTGTCAGGGAGCTTCCTTATTTCAATTAAGTCTTGTTCCGACCTAGGACTTGTAAGGGTATGTGGGGTGGGTTGAGGAGGACAAATCCTGCTCTCCAATTGTTGAAGCCGATTACTTATGAGCTTAGTTTGCTCAATTTGTGCATTCAGTGCACCTGTTAACTGTTTGATTACTTCTTGCAATTGCTCCATCGCAACACAGGACATTAACTTTTTTGGGAGCTAGGCTTTAGGATATTAACATAAGGGAATGTAAAGGATAAAATTTAACAGAACACTTAGGGTAAAGTCTGGTAGAACAATTTAAGTATACTAAGTTTCCTTATGACTAAAAATTTCTTAAATTTATAAAATAAAATTTGTTGTTATATGTTTAAAAATTTGTTAAAATGTAGATTTTTTTACAATATATTTATTTAAAATTGTTAAAAAAAAATTTCTTATTCATTAATGTTTATGTTGTCTTCACTTAAATGTTTGTTGGTTTCGATTTCATAATAATTTTATAATAAAATGTACAGAAAATATGTTTGTTGATTTTAAAAGAATGTAACAATGCTTCGTTTTGTAAAATTTGTACTTGTTTTTCTATTATTCACTTTGTTCAAAAATTAATTGAAAAGGTAAAATAAAAGGTTAGACTGCTTACAAGAATGTAACGGCTAACTGTATCCTGTCGGGAGGTCCGTGTTGTCTCTTTCAACCGTCTTCACTGGTCTACAATTGGATGTTTTGTTGTTGGTGACAGTGATCGTTGGACGTATTTTATGGGTACGCCTTTTTCGTTGGACGTGTTCTTATGTGAACGCCTTTGAAACTTCAGAAAGGTTGAATTGGATAGTCTTTAGCCACCACTTCACACTTTTAACGGTAGGGTATACGCACGACTAGTTATTTTATTTATTATTTTCTATTTTTCACGGGTAACACCACTTCACACCTTTAACGTAGGGTATATGAACTCGCGAATAAATTTTAACTTTTAGTTATGTTGCACGGGTTTTTACTTATTTTCCTTAAGCTCGGATTGCTCGGGCGCCAGTTATGGTTTCGCGTTGTATGCGGACCAAAAAAAACACAACTCTTTCACTTGTTGTCGAACACTGCACAACGAAATTTATTTGTTACCTGCTTTTATAATTTTATTTTGCTTACATGCTAATTTTGACAAAAATGATTTACTTTCTATGGTTTAATACAATATTCCATTTCCTGCACGCAATTTACTTAGGCTAGCAAAATGTGTGGGACAGTGACTGGGAAAGGAAATGGGGTTCAGGTAGGCTATGGGAATTACTGTAAGAATTATGTGTTAACTTGGATATCCTTTTACTGTTGCCAGGGCCAGAGCGGAAAGATAGGAGGAGGAGAAAGGAAAGCATTGTTGTGATGTAGTGGTTTGAAACTCAGGTATATTTGATTTCGATATTGACTCTCCAGGGGTGGGAGTCCGAATAGGACGGAGAGTTTTACTTCACTCGGAGTGATTCAGGTTAGGTAGAAGCTCTACAACAGCCAAATCTACATGCCAGTGTTATGCCTTCACACGCAGATTTTTCTGACTGAGTTCCAATTAGAGGTCTGCAATGAATGTCCTAAAACCAGTTCCAAGACATTCATTTTATTTCAGGTACACTTCATTACTGTTCTTACAGCTTGAAGACTAAAATGAATGAATCACCTGCTTACTATGTGACTATTGCACCCGTTTTAAACTAAACACTTAGTGCAGTGTACTCATAAAGAACGAGTATTTACAAATAGGTATCCATAAAAAAAGTGAACACTGCACTGAGTACACCGATTAAACCGATTACACCGAGTACCTACACCGAGTACATACACCGAGTACACCGAGTACCTTAACTGAGTACACCAAGTATTAATTTATACTTATATTTGTTGCAAGCAAAAGGCGAGCTTTCCAAATGATAGAATAGCGGAAAATGGCGAATAGAAAAAGGCAGAATGATGACAATAGGTATATAATTGTAATAAAAAAAAATAGATTTATTGTTTTTTTAAATTTTTTTGTGACAGTTCTTTGAGATCATTACAAATATTAATTTGATTTATATTGGAGTGTAGGAACATTATTTGATTAACCAAAGCTAAGTCGGATCCAATTATATAATGTTTTTTCTGAAATTAACATTCTGGCTGGAGAAAAGATGAACTACTTGCTGGCGTAGCTAATATTTTGCAACTAACTTTAAAGAAAAATGCTAATTCAACTTAGTGCAGGTGCCACTACTGCAAAACATCGAAATCTTCATGAAAAATTACATTTACGTTTTTATATGCGAGTATGCGATTGCATTTTATATGGAATGTGATATCCGCATAAATTTCTCCCAGTATATTGGCGTTGGTTATCCTGACTTTTAAGGCTTGACTAGTCTGTAGCTTATCCCCACAACCGCGTGATTTTGCGTGACCCAAAACAAAGAAGTCTCATGGCATTAAAACACACAACTTGATTGCCAGTTGACGTTGCCGAAAATCAAGATAACCATGCTGTCCAACTTGTCGTGCAGAGCATCTGTTGCAAGCGCTGAGTGGTGTAGAACCACTCGTCATTGGGATCATATCTTTCAATTTAAGCCCCAAAAAATTGATTTTCATTGCACCATACCTTTCGCCGATAACCGTTATGATGATGCCAGCTTTATTTTAATAGAACTACGAGTAAATAAAACGAAATCCACTCCAAACAATGATTTTTTTTGAAGCATTTGCAACTGATGGGTTTCATGTGGATTGTTGTCTCCCCAAATGCGACAATGTTGACAAATGGTATGTAGCCATTTTTGCAAAAATGGGCTCGAAACTGGAGAGGATTTTCCATCCGAAATTGGAGTCCACTTACAACTTTTCCAAAGCCCAGTCAGCAAATTTTCGATGCTGGCTATGGACTCTTGCCTTTATGTTTTTGTGTCAATTGAATTTTATACAGGTGCAGTGCAGACCTAAGTCCCGAAGCAAAAAATTCGCCAAGTTTACGTTTGCGAAAGGTCAAGTTCTTTAACGCGACAAGGAATAGCCTGCCTTAGATTTAGACTTAGAATAGAGTACCTTAATTCTTTAATTCCTTACCAAACAATTAGATTTGAATTTGTCCGCCTTACGACGAAAACGATCCAACACTTGGCCCTCTGTTTTTCTTAATATACATTAATTCTATTTTTAAACTCAAATTAAATGGTAATTCAACTGCTTTTGCGGACGATACAAATCTGAAACTGTTATCGAAGGCATTGCGATGATTAATGAAGACCTTGAAATTCTACGGTTGTGGTTTACTTACCACAAATTGATTGTCAGCGAGAAAACTAAATTGATGTGTTTTAAAGTATCTGGAAATGTCCTAAATGAATATAATTTATGGTTTTACGCTCATGATTGTAAACAGTTTCCATTACCTTTACATAAGTGTGGAAAGAGTAATTTTATAGCAAATGTGCGTTGCACTGAAAACTGCTTCAAAATCGAAACGGTTTCAACCTTTAAGTACCTAGTTGTAGTAATTGATTTCAATTTAAATTGGAAAAGTCATATTCAAATGATTAAAACTCATTTGTTGTTGGTCACTCGTAAAATGTATTTGATAAAGCCTTTTTGTTCTCAAAAAGTTTTAACAACTATTTATCATGGCCTTGCTCACTCAAAGTTGCAGTACGGCATAACAAGCTAGGGAAGTTCGTATACTAATACCGTTAGATCCTTATTAATCACTCAGAAACATTTAGTGAGAATTGTTTCAAATAAAAATCGTTCAGCTGAGATTGGCATTTATTCAAAAATTTGCGTATTCTGCCAATTAGGCATTTATATGTTTTTAAAGTTTTAAGAGAGTTCTTCAAACAAAGTGGAAATATCCCCAGTAGGAACATACAAATGTACAATCTGCGTGTAAACAATATGAGCCCAGCTAATGTACCTTTTGTACATAGAACACACTTTACACATTTTAATACATATACGGCTCCACATTTTTTTAATAAATTGCCTTTATTTATAAGAGATACACTTCGTTTTTCATGTTTCATCAAAAAGGTTAAATTATTATTTTTTCTCATCAACAACACAATTACATAATATATTAATAATGAATTGTTATGTTTATGATCGAATGTCACTAAATTTTTTTTTCTTTCGTTTTTTCCTTTTTTTTTTCTTTTTTTATCCAATCTAATAAAATGTGAATTGAATAAATTAATACTGATTGTCACCCCTCATCAGATATCAACTGAAATGTAAATCTAGATGTGTCTTTCACCACTAACTTTTAAGTTAAGGAATGATAATTAATATTCCATTATAATAATAGTTAAGTAATATTTAAGTTTATGATAATGAATAAATGAAATACAATACAATACAATACATAGAACGTAGCTCGAACAAAACATTTTAATAGTAAAATTTGCACCCCCACACTGCATTTTTTGATCATAATTTGCCCAACATTAAATACTAAAACCTCTAAAGCTGTACTGTACAAATACTATAATTTTGCAGAGATAACAGTGCACCCGATTTGCTTTCACCAAACACATCAAGCACCCAAAGCGTGGGAGAAAAAGAAAACAATGTACTCATGTTTGCTATTAGAGTATTGTACAGTACCTGGTCTTTTGTGGTGTGTTACAGTACTTCACTGCACACCTAGTTAAATAATGACACTGAATAGTGTACACTGAAGTACTGCACTCGTTTGGTGAGGGCAAATGAATGTGTTCATGCAGACTTCTAGTTCCAATTACACAAATGAAAAACTTGTCATGAGTAGGATTCGAACCAAGACCCACCCAGTGAGAAGCGATGGCCATTTCCATTTTAAATGCATTTTTACGCTTAAAAATTAGCTTAATTAACTTAAAATTATCTTAATCTAACTTACTGGCCGCATGCGGACACTCTAAGTTAAACATAATTCTTAAACTGGTTTCTTTCTTATGTAACTTACAGTGTATGAATATTTATTTTAATTCGTTTAAACTAGAACTAAGAAAATACATTTTGCTATCAAAAATTTAGTGGATGGACGATTTTTATTTATTATTATAAAACTTATAAACTAAAACTTACAGACTACTTAAAAATAAGTCCTAGGCCTACTTAAGCCAACTTATTATATAAGCATTATTTCTTTTTTTTTTTTTATAGATAAGGTTACCCATCTCTGTTGTTTTTTATTTTAATTTTTATGTTTTTTTAGTTTTTATAATTTTTACTCTTAAATCTGCCTTAACCCTACCTACACCTATGTAAGCCGGCCACGACTAAAAAATTAGGCTGCTCCCTAATGGAGCTACTCTGCACTAGAGGAATTCGACGATGGAGCTTCCCGTTCTTCCGCAAGCCTTCAAAATTGTTTGTGCTGCCAAGCAGCATCCCTCATGTTGCCACTCCCTACCGCCCTACTAAACCGGAGACGCTCCGCACTGCCGTGTGTGACGTCTCTGTCGTAGTTGTGTCGCCTGTCCGCAGCTGTTCGAGCGACGGGAAGATTAATGGAGGGATAAAGCCGTCAAAGCGAACTCTCTCGTGATACATATAATTGGGCAGTAAGACCCCGGAGATCAGGTTGTTCGACGAGGTCATTGCTCTTGCAATGTGCCTTCGAATCAACTTAATAACAAAATTGTCCACTCGTATTAGGTTCGCCCTGTTTTACAAGACCTCATTAGGATAGAATTTTATGTACTTAGACTCTGGTGTTCTGTATGAGCGAAGATAAGCCCTAAGGCAAGCCCTCTCAAACATCCGAATCATTTCCAAAAGACGTGCTCTCACGTGGAACCACACCGGACAACCAAATGTAAGCATAGGCCGAATAAGGGCCATGTAGCATATCACCTTTACCATCGCATCGAGTTTCCTACTATAAAACAGTCTCATTGTAAGGACAAAAGCACCTTTGGCTCTGGCCAGAGCAACATCTATATGTTTGTTGAAATACAGATATTGATCTACATTTCAACAAACAAGTGGCTGCCCGTGTTGTCCCATGATCTGAAACTTTCGCCAATTCTTTCTGGTATCCGCAGAGGCCCTAGACAAAGGCGTCCTAAACAGAATGGTTTCCGACTTCTGAAAGTTGACCTCAACTTCCAGTCGTCGCAATATTGATAAATTTTATCGAAGTCACGTTGCAAAAGAATGTTTGTAACCCCAATTTTTGGACCTGATCTGTACGCAATTAAGTTGTCTGCGTACGCATGGTGAAGTGAACCTATCAGATCACTTGTGTAAATGTTGAAAAGGATTGGCGAATTGACTGCAATCACATCGCCATTCTTCACGATGAACTGTCTATTGGTGAGCATATTGAAAAGAATATACAGTAGTGGCCTACTAATACCTAGCCTGTTTAGCTTGTAGAAGAGTCCCTCTAACCACACGGTATCGAAGGCCTTCTCTAAGTCAATCAGGCAGGCACCAGTGCACTGGCTCTTGGCTTTGTTCCATTGGATATCAGAAACCAGTTTAGACGCGGCCCTGCCTTGAAACCGAATTGATTATCCGGAACTATATATCTGTCCTCAACCCACTTAGTCAGGACTGTATTGATGACTTTTTCGAAAACCTTACTGATATTTGGAAGGAGACTGATCGACCGGAGATACGCCGGATTGGAGGTGTCTTTATCCCTTTTGGGGATGGGATGTACCACCGCAGTTTTCCAATGCGCTGGATAATGTGCATTATTCATTGCATTGTTAAACAGGGTGGTATAAATATCCACCACTTCTAGTGGGAGATGTCGAAGCACAATGTTCGGTATTCCATCGGTTCCCACTGATTTCTTACTTCTAATTGTGTCGAAGATTGTTTGAAGGTCTTCCTTCGAAATGAACGGTGGTTGTTCCCCTTCGTTGGCGATGCCATTATTTGTCATATTCTCGGCACTGAACTGGGTGAAACCCGTGTTCTTGATTCGCCAGTTCACTATTTCATTTTGAAGGTAGAAATTGTGGAAAAGGACTCGATTTTCCAAGTCGTGGTTCGGGCCAATGATGTCATGTGTCTTGTACACCTCCAGAAAAGTCGCTCCTATAGCCTCTACCTTCTGCTGCGGATCTTCGATCACAAAGAAGTTGTCATCAACAGCCTCATTTGGATCTATGCCTGCTGTTGAAAGTATGCGTTCATTATCAGTCGTTCGGGCGATTTTTAGACATGAAAAGTCGTTTTAATCTTTCCTCCGAAATATTTTATTTATTTGCGGGAACATATTCGGGTTGCCGGTGTTTACAGCCTGAATTTTATTGTTCCAATACAAACTTACAGAAGCCCTGTAATTTTCTTTTATTAATGTTTGGAGGTTTTTGATCGACGACCTTAATGTCAAGGTTTTAAGTCTTGACAGCAGTCTACTTTTATGTCGGTGCAGTGCGTCTATAGTTGAATTGCGGAACAAGTCTTCGTTGTCGGTGTATTGATACCGAGGTATCGTTGTGTCCATTATTTGTTTAATTGTCTCGTCCATTAGTTTTAGATACCTGTCAATCTCCTCGTTGGACAGATTTCTCTTGGTTGGTGGGTAGAGCGAATTCGAGGAGAGTGCTCTAGTCAGTGTCCTGGAGAAATGTGTCCAACGCACTCTGTTATAGTTGTAGGAATGCCTTTGAACATACTCATCCAATTCCGCATTTTCGTTCGGAACGGTTATTTCGGTACTAAGATCGCAATGGTCACTGTCATACACAAAAGTGTCTAGGAAACGTCTTTAGGCTGAGTCGGTAGATCACACTGTGCTGACCCCACCAATTGAATAGCAGGTTCCCTCTAGTGTTTGGTTTATTATTTCCCGCTATGTTTGGCGTTGAAATCTCCGCCGATAATGAAGTAGTTTTCCTCCAATTCCAGTCTCAGAAATCGAAAAAGTGTCTCGAGCTCTGAGATGAATAGGGTGGATTGAGTAGCCTTAGATGCATAAACTGACACCATGTATAACCGCTTTCCACTACGGAGAGGGATATACATGATTCATGCTTCTAGCACCTGAAACCTACGTACTACACGACTGTATATTCTTTTAAAACGTGTACCTTTTCTTACGAAGATTGCAACGCCTCCTCCTTGTATGGAGTTGGGTCGATCTCTTCGCATGATTTTATACCTCCTCTGCATCATTTTGTGTCTTTTGGTTAGTTTAGTTTCGCTAACCAAAAGCACATCAGGGGCTTGGTCTTTAAGCAACTTAAACAGTGTGGCTCTTCTCTCAATTCTAATACGTGAATTAATATTCACTGCAAGGATCTTCATGGTTTGCTCCGCCATGCACGTACCCATTACGACTGGAGGTGCGTTAGGCTCGGCAGCAGCGCGTATATTTGATTTACCTGCGTAGCTTGCTCGGTTATTTGACGTTGAAGCTGAGCCATCTGCCCCTGGATATAGAGCAAGATAGCTAGCATGCCATTTGCCGGTGCCGGTGCTCTTGGCGCCGGGGCCTGATAAGCAACCTTCGCTTGCTGTACCGTATTTCCCCTACCTGCCGCCATTTGGGCGTAGGTAGCCTGGGGAGTGACGGCTGATGTTTGTGTTAGAACAAGTGGACGCTTTACTTCCACCTTTTGTTGCCGAGCCAGATTTATTCTCTTTATGTACTGGAATTTGGGACAACTCCGATGGTTTGCGGTGTGTTGACTTTTTTCGACGCTCCATCCCTTCCCAGAGCGCATTCTTCTGATTTGTGGTTGTTACCGCACTTGACTTGAGCAGTGCAAGGAGCACCTCCGGACTAGTAGACGGTTCTAACCCCCTCAGCAGCATAGTTCGCAGCTTTTCCCCCTTCGTGGTGAAGGGGAAGAACTCCGTCGTCGAGTCCCTTAACAAATTCTTTATTTTGTGGTAGCCCTCCACTGTGTTGCAGTGGATCGCATGCCTATCTACGCTAAGTCTTTTAACATAAAAATTACAATCTATGACCGACTTACACAGTTTGACTGTGTCTTTAAGTTCCATCTTTAATGTGTTGATAGGTGGAACCCTTTGTTTCTGCTTCTTCTGTTGGTGTTGTTGTTACTTCTGCTGCTGCTGTTGTTTTGCATTCCCTTACTCCACCCGGCGTCTTTTCAATAGAAGTTGATAGGGAAAGGCGCTTTACTAGATTTGGAGTTGGCCTAAGCTTCATCCTCCTCTTTGTAGCAATTTCAGATGGTTCTGCTGTTGTTGTTGTTGTTCTGTTTTGTTTTTGATGTGCTGATTTAATGGCCTTATCATCAGATGACATCGTGCCACCTGATGATCCCGCTATTGGGCTAGCGGACCGCTCATTCCCACTCATCGTTCGATCGCACTTTTCTATATTCGTTGAGCTGTCTTTTAACGAATTTTTTAAAGTAAAAGCGCACTGTGATTTTTGATTTTGATCGAACCCACGACCCCCACTTTCTCGGATCACCAAAACTACCTCCGGGCTGTAGAGTCACTTGCCCGTATTGTCTCTAATATATATTTCGATATATTTTTATTTAATTTTATACTTTTTAAAGAAGCCGAAACACGTTTACTCCTCTCAGAGGTCTATGAACGACTGAGAAGCGATGGCTAGTACCACTACACCACGGCCACCCCTCTAACTCTTTCCTGCTAATCAAATGCTTTTATCCCATTTTATGCAACTTAAGATATGCACTAATTGGTTTTCTGCAAATTGTAGGGAGTTTCATCCATGTCAATTAAATTCTTAAGCAATCCAATAAAATTCGTGTATTCTGCGGAAAACTGGGAGTGTTATTTTTTTCTAACCTTGAATGAACCACTCTCTGCTGTTGCAAATAAGTGTAAAGGTTCGGCAATCTTTGCGTTTCCGTTGCTTTTGGTTAAGCTTGCTAGGAATCTCGATTGTGTCCAAACATACAATATTTCTACTTCGCGTATAAATTCGTTACTAACTTTCTCTGCTTCGCTAATATCGAACCTTTGAACAGTGGTTGTTAGAAATACAAAAGGTGTGTGGCATCGGTTTCAGTGCTTATGTCCACTCTACGTGTAAGTTCCCTTAACTTATTCGCTATAACATTGCCTTGAATTTGATTTATTTACTTTTTAAACATCGATATTCTTAGTTGTAGCTCCAAAAAAGTTTCCTTATCAATCAACTACTTCCAGCATTTCTTATCCTGTCTAATTTACAAATCGAATTTTTTCGATCGGATATTTTTGATCTAGTTCCGCACCTTAATATTTAAAAGGCCTTTTTTACGTTTGCAGGGAAAAAGCTCCATAGAGCAGGACTGGAATTACTAAGGTCTTATATATGGTCACTATATTTTTAAGAATCATGTTAAAGAAATCGCATGACGGAGCGTGCATTTTCCATCGTCATTCTGCACAGACGATGAGACAAAACATTGC
Source organism: Volucella inflata (assembly GCA_928272305.1). Taxonomy (NCBI): domain Eukaryota; kingdom Metazoa; phylum Arthropoda; class Insecta; order Diptera; family Syrphidae; genus Volucella; species Volucella inflata. The sequence goes on from OV743719.1 coordinate 14,934,698, forward strand.
TCTGTATAGCTCGTTTCTATGGATGCTGTTATACGCGACCTTAAAAACGGTGAATCAGTGCTCTGAAGCTCATGGGTTTTCTCCAAGATCTGCCCTAGTGGGAATATTTCCTAGCCTGAAGCTTCATGGATGTAGATCTATCAGGTTGTTGACAAAAGGCTTTACGCCTTTACATAATATGGCAAATAAGATCTTCAATGCTGTGTTAGGAAAACTGATGCCTCTAAAGTTGCCGCAGTTAAGAGAGTCTCTTTTCTTGAGGATCGGACAAACAGTGCTGAGGTTCCATTCCCCGGGAATACTTTCGTCTAACCATATTTCAGACATGAGTTGTTGTGAAGAGCTCGGCAGCCAGTCTGTCCGTGTGTGGGACTTAAGCTTAGATATAGGTAATTTCACTTCATCTTGGTCGGGTGGACGGAATCGTTGGTCTACATCGTCCAGGTTGAAAGGTTCATTCTGTCTGGCAGCATCGACAACGGTTTTTCTCCGATGCCTCCTTGTACTTCTTTACCGGCTTGGGTTTGAGATTTGGTTCCAAGGCAAGTTTTTTTTAACCTATTGGTAAGGCATTCGAATCACATTCCTGTACTAACTTATCTCCTGGTCCGGGCTTTCTTATTCCTCCTAAGAACCCGGCGTTTGTCTCATCTCTTCTGCTCATAGAGCTCGTGAGTAGCCCTAGTTCTTCTATGCAGCGGCGCTATGAAAGTATCTTGCTTGTCGGCAGTCGTTATCAAACCAGGGGTTTTGTTGTAAGTGAGTGAAAGCCAGCACATCAGAAGCGGCATCTCTGATGACTGTTTTGGCAGTGTTGCCACACTGGTCTTTGATCCTTGATGCTGGCGGTAGTGGAGCTCTTAAGCGATAAAGAGAGCCTTGATCGGATCGTAGTCGTCCGATAGAAATTCCTCACAGCATTCTTTGAGTTGTTCTGGATATACACAAGCGTATGTTGGCTACGACAAGGTAATAGTCCGAGCCGATGTAGGCTTCTTGGAACGTTCGAACATCCCTTATACTGAAGGAGTGCCTTGCATCGATTCCAATGCAGTCAATCTAGTTGACGGTTAATTGATCAAGATTTCTCCGACTTCGCTTGCAAATATCGAGATGTGGGAAACGCGTGTTGGCTATGACAATGTTTCGATCCATCGCAAAGTCGATTAGCCTGAATCCGTTATCGAAGGTGGTGTCGTACAGGCTTTATCTCCCTACAGTAATACCAAAGATGCCCTCTCTTCCTAGCTTTGCATTAAAATCGGCGAGGACAATATTAATGCCATAGCTTGGGCTTGATATAGCATTGCTCATAAAACTTGTTCAAGAACTCATAGAAGCTATCTTTGGTGGCGTTATATTTCTCTTTTGTGAGAGCGTATGCGCCCATAAGGCCTATGTTCTGGCAAATTTGGCTTTGATACGGATTGCTACGAGGCGTTTATTCCCATGCCAAAAATTAAAGATATCTTGCTTAAGTCCGACAGCAACAACAAGTCCGTACACAAATAATTAATGCTTTTTGTTTGTTTTAATAACTTAACACTCAAGTGGATATGGCTACACTTAAAGTGCTTGAGCACGTGTTTAGTTTTTTTAAGAGAATGGGACAGGGACAGAAAAAAAGATGTTTGGGCTCAGTGGTTATTTCGCTCCATGGGTGGCATCCAACATTTAATGGGGAGACGAAAGTATTGCTGCAATTGAACTTGTTGTTATAATTCTAGGCAACCACTTAACGTGGTCAAAGTTGCCTGAAAAAATAGTGTATTTCGGGCGCGGCTGGGATTAAACACCGAACCGTCCGATTTGGAAGCCAATAAACTACCACTTGAGCCACAGCCACCCAATTTAATTTTCGTGGGTTGATAACAATGGACGTAGTAGATGTTGTAGATTTTTTTTCCTGGTTTTGTATGACCCTTCCGTGTCGGCCTGAAATTTCTTTTTCTTAATTCGTTGCCATGGGCTTCTGCTTCGTAACTTTCATCGTATTTCTTGGATGGCTTCTGCTTCGGAGCTTGCATCTTTTTTTTTCCATTGCCGCGCAGTTACCACGCCGGCACAATCCCCAACCTGGAGGGCGAGTGTACGGGTGATTAATTTACTAAACTAACTTTTAGGGAGAATTTGAAAAATTGGTTTTGAATGTTTCGCAGACGAAGTCGAGTACTAAAAAGATAATAGAGTATGTAACATGTTATTCACAAATGTTCTAGTCGAACATTTGAAGGTTATGTTAGGGCACATTCGATTTAAACACAATTTGTGACGTACAGTACCTGGTTGGAATGCGACACCTATTTATCAGCAATTAACTTTTATTTTCTACTAACTGACCGGTAAGCGGTCATGTACAATCAAGCAACAGTATGATACAAGTTAAATAATAAAATAAGCAAAATAGCCTAATTCGGGCTGTGGGGTAACCCGAAAAGGTTTAAGAGCTGACAGAAACAAAACCCTTCAAAACATTTGGCGTGTTTTATAGGCTTTTTTTCAAAATTGAGACCGATCGAAAAGTTACCGCGAAGGAGCCTGTCATCGCACCATATTATCAGACTATTTGCTTCTTGCAATTAAAGCCCGTAGTCTAGACTACATTTGGCTTCAACGAGACGACGCCAATTGCAACTCAGCTCGCAAAACCATGACTTGATTGCGTGAACGATTTTGTGAACATTTAATTTTACGCTTTGGAGTAGTGACATAAATCATATAACAATATACCTCTAGACTTGTTCCTTTGGACTTACGCAAAATCCAAAAGCCACAATTTTTTGCCGGCTGCGATAAACGAATTGGAGACTAGGATTGTTACCCGATAAAATTAGTTTTTTTGGTTGTTTTATATATGATAAGAAGGACCTTTAAAAAAAGCACCGTTTGCTTTCAAATATACATAAGAAATTGATGTTACTGCTACCTGCGTTCTATAAAATTTCAAATATGTAAAAGCATATTATTTTTAATTTATAACTTTTGACTTTCAACAGGGTTTCATATTGTGCTTCAAATCTTAATAAACAAAAAGGACAGGTCCGATGGCAGTTACAACCTTAAGGAAGCTACTTCGGTCCCTTGATGTTTATTCAACTTTATCTGATTGGTTTGCTCCACAACATGGTTTATAAAGATTTTTAATTATTCGTGATAGCAGTTTTCATCCCCACGTATTGAACCTTTATCATTTACAATGGCTTAAGTTCCATTGTCGTTTCGTTATGAGTGTTGTACGAGAAAGGAATATATTATAATTAACAGAGCGAAATCTGCACCACGTTCTATTAAGCGGTGGTCCGAAGAAATCTAAGACCCTCACTTACATAGTTCAATGTTAAATCGAGTCTTTTGTAACACACGATCTTCCTTGGAAAGTTGCACGTTTAACCTAAGCTAACCTATCCACAGATATCGTGATGTGTCAGTTTTGGTGCCTAGTGTTTGTGTGATGACACACCCCTGGTTTAGCCTAACCTAACCTAACTTAAGCTACAACAAACCTATTAACCGAATATTGCAAACTATGAACAGCAAGCTGGATGTGTTGGATAAAAAAATCAATAAACACAGTCTTCGAAATGTCTCTTTAGCCCCACAATCTTTCGAAATTACCTCTTCCCTACAGTTTTAAGCTTCAATATGAGCTTTTGTATAAATTTAAAGTGTTCTTCTTGTATTAAGCAGTAATAAATTAAGGGGTTTATCCAATCAATGAAGGGTCAAATCAAACAATATCTATAGTTTTTTGTTTTTTCTTTTCCAAAAATGGAAGCACGGAATAATGGAGCTTAAGCATTTCAAATGTGCTTTAAAAATACGGAAAACTTTTAAATTCGTTTAATAATTTTAATTAAAATATGACTTTTTTTATTTATTGAAAATTATATCCAAAACATTTGTAAAAATGTCGACTAATGACTTCTTGCAGTGTTTGAATATCCCATCGCAAGGTGCACCTGATTTTCCCATTATTTCAGCTTGAAAATATTCGTTGTCTGAGTTGCAAGATATTTCATCTACTGTCGTTGATGGTCTTAAATTAAAAAATTATTAAAACATGGTAAATGCATAAACATTAAGTGTAAGACTCACGTTAAAAGGATGTAAATAATCTCCGAAAGGAGTCCATCGTTGTAATGAAACGGTGTTTTTGCTGTTTCACAAATACTTTTCAGCACACAATCCCGCCCAGCAAGCCCTTTTCTATTTTTGGTATTGAACACATGTGCATATAGAATAAGTTTCATTAAATTAATTAAATAAATAAAATAAATACCTATTTGCTGCTGCTTCCAATGCCTTATAAACAGCCCATCGATACTTTGACATTAGCTTTTTCTTATGATTTTGATTTTCAGACAAATCCTCGTATTCTGGTTCAATATTATATGATTCTATATAATTACTTTTAGAAATAGTTTCGAGTTTTAAAAAGCCTGTGTCGATTTGAACTGCTTTAACTGTAATTTTTTCGTCCTTTGTTGAAATTTCCGAAATGCTTCTTCCTGATATTGCCAATTGAGATGGAACATATAGTTGTGTTACGTTTGTTGGCAAATTGTATTCAAATTTTAGTACCCATCCATTTATAACCGATTCAAAATTAAGATCTCCCTCGGGAATACCAATACCGAAAATAAGCTGTGACGAAATGTTGAACGGATTTCTTTAGTTTTAGAGGAAATCTACCTGGATACGAGTGGGTGATGTAGGTGGAAACACTAAAAGCGGCGGAGCCACTCTTTTAATCCTGTCATGTAAAATATCGGCTTCCCTAGATGTTGCTATTTGATTCCATGCCAATACAAAAATAAGGATATCGATAAAAGCTGCCATTCTTCCTAACTTTAATAAAATAGTGACACTCCACAGACAAACTAAAATAATACTTAACTGACTAAACAGCGAAACAATCGACTGAAACTATAAAATATCTGGTCGTAATTTGGTGTAAATATTGTATTCTAAGCTTCATGGGTTCTTAATTAACACCATACGATTAACACCATGATTTCGTTGTTGAACTTGAGTTAAGATTTTAAAGGAGGTCAAGTCCCAATTTGTGTTTATGTGATATACAAAAATAAGCTTAAAAGAGATCAGTTAACAGAATTAGGAACGTTAATTAAAACGCAGAAATAAAATCTCGTATTATTCTTTACCTCTATTCGAAAGGCTTAAAACTGAGATAAAAAAATTGGCTCCTATATATGAAAAAAAAAACAGATCCAATTCTCAAAAAAAAAAACAATCGACTCTTTACTAATAATTTTATACTCAATAGTATGGCGAAAAACTTTTTTAATTATTTGAATATGTAACTAACAAAATGATAATTACCTTTTTTTAATGCCCAGGAGTCAAATTCGTTTACCATACAACTAATGATTGAAAACTTTGTAAATGTGTAAACATTAATTGTGAATGCAATGGCATTCTAAGAAAATTGCTTATTGCTAATTGGAACACTAATACTATAATATACCATTGCATTTTTGTATTGCTTATTCTATGGATATCATTCGATAGACATTTTCAAAGTAGTTTGTTATTGTGTTTTTTTCCAATGATTTGCGGTTATTTTTGCAATTTTTTTAATTGTTTTTATTGCCTCTATCGTGCGAATACATTGAAATGCTTTGCTTTGCAACATTTGAACGATTGAAATAGTAAGCGATGAAATGGCCACCCTAAATTTTACATTCTATCATTCTTTCTTTTTATGAGCAGTGGAATAAGATTATTAAAAACAAACATGACTTTCTTGCTTCAATCACAAACAGAAACTAGACTTTATTTTAAGATTTTTGATTTACAAAAATATGGAAAGAATATTATTTGCCGAGGAGATTCTCAGAATTGGCTCGTGGCGAAAATGCATGAGACGCAATGTTTGCACATTTGTCAATTTGCCATGTGCAATTACAGTAGGTGTCAATGTCATACATCGTGGGAACGATGTATGTATGTACGTATTTTTGTATGCATGTATGTATAGTGGGAATGTGGCGTTGGTAACATCTCCCTGCTAAATATGAAGCGATGGCCTGGTTGAACTTGGTAAGCTGGGTGAAAGCGACGTATCCAGCTTGGCTTTGACTGACTTCTGTTTAAGAAAATTGAAGTTATTATTCATACTAAGGATAACAGGATAAGGAGGATAAAGCTACCTCTAAGTATGCTGTCTAGTTAACTGTAGAGTTTTGATACGTAGTTAAAGCTGAGCCTTTAACATATTGTTCGAAGTCACAAGTGGAGTTGATGAACGTTGGGGAGATATTGACAAGAAGTATGTGGTTGTACTCAGGTTGAGTAATTTATCTTATCTCACCAACGTCTCTAGTGCGACAGTTTGATTTATTTTTCAAGATTTTCCCATGTTCGCATGTTGACCGTTCCTGTGGTTCTTGATGGATTGATTCTTTGCAAATGAAAGTATTCTATATTCTTGCACATAGTTTTCAAAATACTGTACAACATAATTATTTAAAGCTAAAAAAGGTCTTACAGTTATTTCTTTTGCTTTATTAATAGGTATTGAGATTATATGGAAAAATTAAAAGTTTTCTTGGGTTAGGATGGGAATGCGAATGTAGCTCGAGTATTTCGTATAAGTGCTCGTCAGTTTTCATCTATATGGAATTGTTTACGGTTTTTAAATAAAAGAAAGCTGCTTGGGTTCAATATCATTTTTGGTATGATATTAATCTTAGCTAAGAGGTCTAAATTGAAATCAATCTGGTTTAAGTATTGTGCGGGAATAAGTGCGTCTGTATGTGATCGTACTATAATCGTCGTTTGGTTATTGTAGACTGGCAAACATTATTGAATGCGGTTCTGCTGATAGTTTATATGGTCAGTAATATTTTTGAATCTTTGAACCATTTCTACGTTTAATTTTGAGATACTTTGTCAAATAATTTCTGCTGCATTTGTGTTAAATTTTCTACTTCCTTATAGATTTGTTCTGCGTCGTAGGCGTCCATGTTTCCCGTTATAAGTTTTATTGCACTACCTTGTCCGTTGATAAGTCCTTTTTTTTTGGTTACAGCGAATCAATTGTGTCTTAAGTTTAATTTTCCTTAAGTTTAAATTCTATGATATTAATAATCGGTTGAAGATTTTTGAATGTCTTAAAATTGGAAAGGGATGCTTGAACTTTTCCTGTATTTTTTAGGTATTCGTCTATAATAACATGGGTAAGATTTTAGAATGTTTCTATCATTTTTGCTATTTTAGCTTAAGTGATAAAATTCCTTGAGATTTCGTGAGCTCAGGTATCGCCAATTTTTGCGCATTTGCTTGGATCAACCTAGGATGGTATTAAGGAGAAAAAGGGGTTTAATTTTACAGTGGTTTAATTTGATTTGCGTGTTTTTTTTAATCCTAGATTTGTGGAATTTCTCATTGCCTGTTGCTAAAAGTGTTACTTACCACCATTCTTATTCCTATATTTGCTATACTTTGGTGTGAGTTTGTTCCTTCTACATTCTTTTTTATATATATGTACAATTGACGCAAAATTAATCATACTATCGGAGGATGTTAAAATTTTTGCAAATGGCGTCGTACGTCAATCATATTTGACATTTGTGAAGTAGATAGCTGCAGTATACATACAGACAAGCAATCTCAACAACGAAGAGGATGATTTTATGTCGAAAATCATCATGAGCGACGAGGCACATTTCTACTTAAGCGGTTACGTAAAATATCGAGATCTTCATTTCTGGAGCACTGAAAATCCGCGTGTGAGGCACGAGGAGCCATCGCATCCACTCAAAGCCACTGTGTGGTGCAGCGTTCACAAGCACGCCATCGGCAATACGGTCACTGTTACTGGCGAACGTTACAGGGCCACGACTTCTTGCTGTCGGTATTGGATGAGCGAGGCTGGGTGAACATGTGGTTTTAACAAGACGGTACAACCGCACAAACAGCGCAAGCCACAATGGATATTGTGAAGGAAGCGTTTTCTGGTCGCGTAATCCCCCGTTTTGGCGATTCGGTTAGCAAGATCGCCCGATTTAATCACCCATACTTCTTTCCTTGGGGCTACTTGAAGTCGCGGGTTTATGCCAACAAGCCTCACACAATCGCAGCCCTTAAGAAGAATTTTCGACAGGAATGCGAACAGTTATCACCGGAAATCTTGGGGAAAGTCATGGAAAATGCAATAAAACGGCCACAAATGTGTATCAACACTGGCAGCAGCCAATTGTCGGATATCATCTTTTCCACTTAACAGAAAAAATTGTAAAGGTCCATATAAAGATTTTCCATTACTGAAAATAATTTTTTTTATTTAGTAAGAAAGTAATTCAAAGACAAAATTGGATGATTAGTCTTGCGCCACCATGTAGTTTCGTTTGTCTTTCTGTCTTCAGATTCATTCCGGTTGACATTCAATTTGTCTATTCTCCTACTTACGGATTATTCTAGCTAATCTTTTATTTTAGGAAAAAGTTCTTCCTGAAATTTAGTTTACTTAGGAACATACTCGTGTTCGCCAGTGTAAGTAAATGATTAATTAAATTTATATGTTCGATCGTAGAAAAGTTCGAAAGGAGTAAATTTTGTAGTTAAATGAATAGAGTTGTTATAGGCGAATACAGTTTCGAAGAGAATTTCATCGTGATTTCTTTTGTTTTGGAGTTGCCAAATTTATGCGATAGATTTCCGCGGAGGTAGAATGTAGGCGTTCAACAGGGGAACTACTACTCGTCTGCTGAAACAAGGTGACATGTAATACAATTTGATGACATCTACAGAAGTCTTTAAATATACCATATTTGATGCAAACTCAGATCCTTGATTGGCAACGATTTTGGATGGGAGGCCGTGTAGGCTAAAGAAGTTTTTGAGGGATTTCAACACAATGAAGCTATTTCTGGAAGGATCGCTAAATTATTGTATATATATTGAGATGGGGCTTTGAAGATGATTCGGGTTTCTTAAACTTAGTATTCTGCGGACTCCTTACGTATATCTGTGTCTGTCATTTTTCGCAATTGTTAAAGGGTTTCCGTGATTTTAGTTTTCATGTGCAGAAAATAGAAGTTGCGTTTTAGATGCTAAAGAGTTTCGTCGATACTTCTATGGTTGTTGTGATCTTTTAAAAGATTACTACAATGAATGAGCGAAAAGATTTATTACTTGAGAAAAATTTTGAATGAACGGATTGTATTTTGCGAAAAGTTTCATTGTCAGCATAGATGGCGTTAAGTCTCTTAGGTTGTTTTATATTTCGTTGAATAAATGGTCGCTGCTTGTTTTTGAATACAATTTCTAGGATCATGGGTGATCCAGTGTTAGCTTTCTGATAATTCCTTGAATTGATATATTGTCATTAATGTTTATTTTAATATTCTGAGAGATTTTTGGGTGATCAATTTTAATTCTGCTAAGGGCGTTAGCAATGGTGTTATTCTTTACTTCCTATACACTATCTCATAGTCGTAATCCTCTAGTCTTAGACGCCAACGTACCAGTTTTGAATTAGGATGTTTAAGGTTCGTAACGTTCGTGTTTTATGGTCCGTTATAATTGAGAATTTGTGACCGAAATATTTTGTTGCCAAAACATTGGCTAACAATTCCTTTTCTATTGTAGAGTAGTAAATTTCGAATGTGATTACAGTTCTAATAGCGTAGCAAAAAGGTTTGTCGCTCCCCATTGGACATTGCGATTAGATGGCTCCAAGAGCGAAGTTGCTCGCATCTGCAGTGAGATAAAATGGTTTAAAATAGTCTGTATACTGTAATATTGGATTCTTAGATAGCATAGTCTTAAAAATTTGGAAAGTTTCGAGATATTTATCATTGATTCCTATTTTGCTGTCTTTTTTTAAACATTTAGTGAAGGGTTTTACTAATTTTGCGAAGTCCTTTATAAATTTTGGATAACTGCCTAAATAAGTAAGAAATGCTCTTATTTCCTTTTGTGCTCGCGGGAGTGGGAACTGTTGCAAAGCGTTGATCTTATCGGGGTTTGGTTAGCGGCTTGGGGTGATATAATTGTCCCTGAAATGCAATTTCTTTTTTTAAGAGATTTGATTTCTCTATTTGTACCTTTAAGTTGGTTTCTTTTAGTTTGGTATATACTTTTTTAAGGTTTTCGGGATGTTATTCTAACTATGTTGATTACGCAATCATGTCGTCTAGATAAACTAAATAACTATTTCCTACAAAGTCCTCAAGAATGTTATATATAATTCTTCGAAATGTAGAACGAGCAAAAGGCATTCTTAAATATTCACAATGACCGCTATCCACAGAAAAGGCTGTCTTGAGTATATCTCTCGGATCCATTTCTATTTGGTGAAGTCCGCTCGCTAAGTTCATTCAGCTCCCTGAAATCGATCACAAGTCCCAACTTTTGTTTGCCGCTTGAATTTTTCTGTTTCGGTATAATCCAAACCGTTGAGCTCCATGGGGAAAAGCTATGTTTGATTATACCTTGTTCGAGTAATTGAAGTAATTTGTTTTCGAAATTCTTCTTTATGACAATATGGATAACGGTAAGTTTTCGTATACATAGGGATATCGTCTGTAGTAGGGATCTTGTGTTTTATGTGACTGGTAAGGCTCAAGTTTTGTCGTTCTTTAAAAAATTGTCTTTGAATTCTTTGCAGAGTTTAATGAGATTTTTCTTTCGAAGGATTTCTGCTACGCTGGATTCTGTTTGGGGTCTATTAAGGTTAAAATTGTAATTATTTATTTCGACGAAGTTAGAAGTGGTATATGGTTCAACGTTTAGTGGTTGTTCAATGACAAGCGTTTTATCGTTTGAAGAATTGTTAACTATTACTGCTTTACAAAACCAACAATTCGCTGAATAGATTCCTTCTGAAATTGTAAAGTTGGGTTCAACAATGAGGTTTCTAATGGAAACATCGCCTCTGCGTACGTCTTCTGGTACTTTAGCGATTGTTTTCATATTCGATGGAATGATATGTTTTCCTGAATAAAAATTGGGCTTAAGCAAAAGTGAAATGGTAGAACTGGAGCGATCAATAGTTGGGAAAGAATATCTAGTTCTAAAAGTCCATCGAAATAGTGATGAAATTTGAATGTAAGAAAACTTTATTGACCGTGTTCATTAAATTCATTAAAAATAGGTACTGAAACTTTTCTGTCTTATTTATGATTATTATCAAGAATAGTGGAAATTTTGATTGGTGAACAGTTTTCAACGTCTTAATGGTAGGAAGATTCAGGGTTTCAAAAAGGGGAGTTCATCGATTTGGCATTCATTCAATTCATGAATTCAATTTGAAGCACAACTTCCACTTAAATCATTACCGCCAAAACGGCTGATCTTTGATGTTTCTTCATTTGACTTAAATTTAAGGGAGGTCATTGACTTTCTAAAAAAACGAAACACATTTTTAGTTCACTGGAGAAGGTATGAAACCTATTTCAAAAAAAATAAAATAGATTAAAAATTTTCCAATTCTAGGCCCTTCAGGATATTCAGGTCCGCTGATGCGGACTTTTGGCGTCGATTGGTCATTGTTGATGAAACTTGGATCCACTGTTACACACCAGAGAACAGAATGAGTGCCCGACAATGGACTGAAGCCGGCACGAGTGCTCCGAAGCGGTAATTGAGGATCAATGGGTCGGAAAGGTTATGGCGTCGGTTTTGGCATACTCTCTTCGTGGATTACCTCGAAAAATGAAAAACCATCAACAGCGAGTATAACTGTGCATTATTGGAGCGATTGAATGTCGAAATCGCTGCAAAACGGCCTCACATGAAGCGAATAAAAAAATCAGCTCACGCGAGGAAATCATCGACGCCACGGAGGAGTATTTTCTAGACTTTCCGGAAAATTTCTTTTCGGACGGGATCAAGAAGTTGGAAAATCTCTGGAATACGTGTATCAAGCCAAAAGGGGACTATATTGAATAAAATAAAAAAATATTGTTTTTCATTCCCAAGGGGGTTAACAATACATTTAAAAACCAAAGAAATACAAACAGACTTACATTTTTTCACCCCAAGTATAAACCTAGTAGAAATATACAACAAAATTGAGGTGTAGAGGAATAAAGGCAGAAAAAAAACCAAAACATAAAGTCAAGAAACTAACAAACGCCCACTCAATGACTCCCACTAAATGTTGCAGTTATCTTTAGAATGCCCATATTATCCCTAGACATATCAACAACATTAATAATTTGGGAAGGAAAGGGTTAATATTTACCTGTTAAAATCCGCGACCTAAATTCACGTTCTGACAACACAACACAAGAAGTCGACATCCACGAACAAAATGTCAAAATACATCGTTACCAGATAAAAAATACAAAATTATTTCCAAAAAACTGGAAGAAAATGATCCTGCCAGATTAAAATGCATGAATTCTTTTAATTTTGATTACTTTTGTAATAGTTGTTTATAAAAATGTATTTGGTAGCCAAATGGCTACACTGGGAGGGAAAGGGCTAACATCTGCTAGCACAAATGTAGCCGTTAATTTCATGAACTTTCTTAAAAATCTACTGGCTACATTAATCTAAGACCTTCGGAGAGGAGAAGGTTCAAACAAGCCTTGAAACAATGGAACTAAACAAACGAAGCCGGTCTGATGATTCGTTCCTTCGACGTCGGAAGTAAAGAGAGTCCGAAGTGGAAACTGAGCTCAGTCAGGTTGGAAGATATAAGTCGCAATAACCTTAGAGTTGAGCAAATACAGAATAGACTTATCTATGTGTCATTTGAGTTTAGAGATGAAGAGTCGAAATGATCTTTCGATAGTTCAACAATCAGGGCTGGCTGGGTAGCCTCGGCAAATTTATTGAGGAGCAATTTCTCAAAAACAAGGCGAAATGCGAGCTGAACTTGATGTTAGTTTCGGAGACCACAAATCATAAGAAGGTTCTTTTCGCAAAGCATCAATCAAGCAAACGAAATAATCCCGGCGATCTTTTATGCATCAGGTTATATCACCAGAACCTGGGAAGTCATTTAAAGAGTGGAAGAGGAAAACCTTTTCCACATTGTTTTTGCCGTAAATAATAATAGGATGAAACGGCTAAAAGACCTAAAAGCCTGAAAGTTCAAGTCGTACACCGTTCCAGTAAACTCAGGCTACTTCCAATGCAAGCAACGTTAATAGTGTGCCAAAAGGCGGAGGGAAAAAATCTCGGTAGAATTGATTCAGGACCAGACAGACATGGTTAAACTGTGGTAGATACTTACATGAAGAAACTCACAAAATGGAATATTTTTTAAGAAAATCTCGGTATTAAAGGTTAAAGGTAAATGAGGTAGCGGAAGTAAATGGACACAGGAGCCAGCGCTGGCATATTTGGTCCAAACACCAGAATTCCGCAACCAATGGGAAATAGTTCCGGTGTATTTTAAGTGGAATTACATGAAATTCAGGTGGGCGCAAATCTTATTCTCAACAAGGGAATGAAAGGCGTCCCTCTCCATATATTAACTGACCGTCAAACAGCGGTTCGGCTGATTCTTTCATTGGCCCTGAGCCTTTTTTCTTTATGAAGATTTTAGCAATTAAGAGGTGGGAGAACAAAATATATAAAGGGATGTTGTGGATATTGGCTGTTAATAACAACCATGGCATCGCCGATTTGTTAATTGGATATTGAACCGCCAGGACAATCTGTCATCGAATTTAATCATTTCCAATGCAGCCCATCCTTCACTAAGCCACCAAAATTCATGGCGCTGCCTATCGACATCAATAAATTACTACTAACGTTGTGGAATACAGAATATATTTTTATTGGCCTTAATGACTTGAATTTACACTTACAATTAAAGCTTATATCTAGAACACGGGTGCACCTTATTCAATTAAAGGAGTGACAAATTAATTCAATTAATTAGTATATTTAAGTCCGTGAAATATAGACAATTTTTTTTCTAAACAAATTTAAACATTGTGTTTTTTTTACTTTCGACAAACAGCTGCAGAAACGTAGAAAATTCTCTTTGTTGAGTTCGATAAATCGAGTAGCTTCTCAGAAGACTCAATGAAAACTAGTAAAAAGCGTTGGTAATTGTTCAATTACTACAAGTGGTTGCTTCTTACGGGAAAATTCGATGTCAAATTCATACGAATCAAACCTTTCGTCATAAGTAAAGCCATGAGGGAGAAGCGGAAACTATCGTTCTTCCTACTTCAGCTAAATTGTAGCTGCATTATAGCAAACTGAATAGCCATAGAAGTATTAAATTGGTAGACTACGAGATATTTACATGGAAGAAGTAAAAAAAGCTATAACATTCTGCAATTTTCTTTCTTCCAAATCGTCGCACTACGCCTCGAATTGCAAAATGAAGGCTGAATGCGGTGGAATGAACCACCGGCGGAATGATGGAGCGAGGCGTGTATTAAAGTCAACTCGCTTGTGTTTTATGAAGGAACACGGGACACACAGCTAATGCACACATATTAAAAGTGTAAATTTGGTTTGGCAGCAAAAAGTGGAATTAAACGTCCACATGTGCATATAAAAATATCACACGCAACTAACTTAATTTTATATGCCTTAATGGCAGTAAGTAGGAGAAGTATGGTCCAACAAGCGAAGAAAATTTCTCCGGCCCCAGCACCTAAATCATTGGAAGAATTTTAATGAGTGTACAGTAGTGTAGTACGTAGATTCCAGGTGTTAAAAGCTCACTCCCCAAAGTGGAAAACGGCATCCTTCTATGCACCTGTTTCAACTTAAACCTCCATATTGATATTGATATTGATTTCAAAACTCGGGAAATATTTTTCATCCCTATGGCTGGAATTAGAGAATTTTTTTTATATTCAACGAAGATTTGAGAGCCAAACAGAGGGATTGGGGAATATTTGATGGAACCGAACGAAAAAAAATACTTATAGCAGTAAGCATACTATAGATCCAAATGATGCCGTTGATGATGACAATTTTCTATGGTCGCTGATTTGCAGAAGAATATGGAAGATTAGTTGCAACAATTTCTACCTTCGAAAAGCATTAGCGATTCGAGAGCTCTAGTTTAACTCAATTCAAAGATGAATATATGGCAAATAATGTCATCATGAATGAGGTTTCAGTAGAATAAGAAGTATTAACTAAGTGGATACCGATGGAAGTATTTTTAAATTTAACCATTTTTATTGTAAGGTTAAAAATATATTTGAATAATTCAGTAGTAAAATTTGGTTCAAAAGTTTTATATAAGGGTAGTTGGGGAACTCTTCACAACGTAACCATAAACCAGATTGACCACGATCGACGCAAGATCGCGATATTTAGGGGTTCTGAGAATCAAGACCGCCTCGAATTATAACCTTTCTGTAGCCTAGGTACTATTGCTTACTAGAGTAGACTAGGCTAGATCTCTAGAAGGGAGTAAAGCTGGTCAACAAGCAGAAGACTAGAATCGAATGTCTGCTTTTCAGGAGAAAAAATGAAGAATGAAGAGTATGAAAATTGCGCGGTCGAAGAAATTTAGAACTACTGCTCCATTATACAACACCAATCGAAACTATAACGACAAACAAGGGAAAAGTAGTAGAGTCGTAGTCAGTGCTGAGGATGTGGAAACAACATTTCAGAAGTCTGTATAACAGCAATGACTAGTCAAAACACCAAACAGAATGAAACTTTCAACTTAGATTATGTTGACCAACCATTATCCAGTACAAAAGCGGATTATATGGCGCTGATGATTGCAGCCAAAAGAGCAATCTATTTACGAAATGGTGTTCCTGAATAAAAGTTGGTTTCGGAAGTCTCGTGAATCATTCGCAAATATACAAAAATATAGGCTTTTATAACGTCACAAATGTTTATGCAAAATCTTCAATTGTCTAGTAGTTGACATTTTAGCGACAATTTTAATAAAAGTAAAACATATGAAGTTAGTAAATTAGTTGGGTATAGATTATCGCAGGAAAGGTTGAAATATTAGATTATAACCACAAAATTACCTACAACTAATACTTATCATATTTTTATATATTATTTCGTTTTAGTAGATAATTTGGGCGTGAAGCATACACTAAAAGAAATGAAAAAGTTTAAATTTAGAAAATAGTAGAATTAGCTCTACTTGGTACCCGTTTTGACGTAGTTCAAACCATGAAGTAAAATAACTCGAAGGAGCTTAAGACCATTGCGGAGGCGCCCATAAAAATTATCTATAACCACTAAGAAAAACTATTTTCTTATTGTTTTAGTAAAAAGCATATTATTTTTATGATATTTCTATAGGTTAAATTTTGTTTATTAATTAATTTTTAATAATAATAAATAAATAAATAATAATAATAATAATAATTAAAAATAAAAACAAAAGAATAGAGAACAAATTATTACGAGATGCGAAGACTGCAGTGTTTAGAATACTTAAATTATCTTTTCGTAATCGAACCTACCGAATAGTATTAAATCACGAATTAATAAACAGAAGCAATACATCGAATGTACAATAAAAAAATTCTAGAACTTATAGTTATTTCGAAAGACACATTCTTAAACGTTTGAGCCAAATTCATTTTAATTATATATTATAAATCTTTCATATGTTTTTAAAGTATTTGACTCTTATAATTCTTTCAACTTCATTATTTCTTATAAAAAATTCAACATTTTATACTACAAATATTTGTAGCTATTCGTTTTCCCATACCTTTTGTAACTGTAGTTATTTTCAAATAATTAAGATGCACTATTTATTTAGTACCACTTTTATAATTTTATAAATTTTCGTTTTGTATTGTAAGAGCAGAGTAAGATATCAAGATATAAAATACCAGTTTGTTCAACTTTATCAGCTACGAAAAGTATAAACATTCCAGTTAAAGTTAGAGGAATTGACCGGCCGCCTCGGGAAGTTTCGCAGCATGCGTTTCTTTTCATGTAATTTTTAACCACTTTTTCGCACATTTCCGGCGGTATCTCGGCCATAATTTGAGTAATGTTGGCTTGTAATGCCTTTAGAGTTCGGGGACTTTTCGTGTAAACACTGTCTTTTGCGTAGCCCAACAGAAAAAAATCTAACGGGGTAAAATTGCATGATCTTGGGAGCCAATTAACTTCGCCAAATCATAAAATTACGCGACCAGGAAATTTTTCACGCAATAAATTAATTGGTTGTGTTGTGTGGTTTGTTGCCCCGTCTTGTTGGAACCACATATCGTCCAAGTCATGATCTTCAATTGCCGGCCAAAAAAATCGGTTATCGGTTGACTGTAACCGTCCGTCTATTGGCATCTTCGAAGAAATACGGACCAATGACACCTTTCGACCATAGAGCACACCAAACAGTCACTTTGTCTGGATGCAACGGCACCTCTTCGATCACTTGTGGGTTTTGTGAGCCCTATATGCGGAAATTTTGGTTGATTACACACACACCGAGTGGGAAATGTGCCTCATCACTGAAGAAAATGTTGTTCGAAAAATCGGTGTTTATTTTCTGTTGTTCAAACACCAAAGAAGCGTATCTACGGCGTTGGGAATATTCAACAGGCTTCAATTGTTGCGTAAGTTGTACTTTATAAGGATTGAGATGCAAATCCAAAAGCAAAATACGCCATAGTGAGGTGTACGACAAGTTCAATTGCTGAGAACGCCGGAAAATCGATAAATTCGGATCATCCGCAACACTTGTACTTACAGCAGCAAAATATTTCGATGACAGGTCTTACGTCATCAGTAACGCATTGACTTTCTTCAATTTTCTTTACAATTTTACCGATTGCTTGCGTAGTCGATCGATTATGACGACTATAATCATCGCGTAATGCGCGAAAAGTGGCTACGTTTGAATCACCACTTTTGTAGTAAGTTTTAATAATTTAACGTATTGTTCGATTTGTAAGGGATCCATTATTATAAATGATAAAAATCAGATTAAGCAGAGGCCTCCATATCGAAGCTCTTCCACTGTTATTCTGCTACTGACTTATGCTCACAATCTTTTTCCGCTTAAAAACGGAGCTAGCAAGCAAAACAAAACTGAGTCTTTGACCGCGGCATTCAAAAAAGATTCTACAAAATCCACATTGAATTGCTTCTCACGCCATCGAACAATAATTTACTGAACTTGCCAACAAGGAACATTATGGTGCTAGAGATGTACCATATGTCACCGTACACAACCGAAAATGGGAAATTGGATTTTTAGGAGATTCTCTCCGAACTATCCGCTGGAAATCTTGATGTTTTGGATGCACCCAGATCTGCCGAAACATTTTAACGATGTCAGCACAAAAAACGAAACGATGAAAGTGAAATCGTATACAAACATTAATTAAATTACGTTGAAGAGGAGTTCCTACATGAAGCATTACATTAAGGTTATAATTGTTAGCATCCTTATGCGAACCATCGAACACGACGCGAATTTTGTTTGTGATGACAGCGTGATGAAAACACTTCCCGAGGTTCGCCCTAATTCTTCATTGAGAATACGCTCCATATCCTAAATCCAAATAAGCTCTCATAATCTTATGATATTCTACCTTAAGACATGTCATAGCAAAGACTATAAACAGTGCCCCGGATAGGGTGTCAGAAATACTTAAGGATTTTTGAGAAAAATTAAGTTGCTAAATTTGAACGGGACCGATGGAGCTTGCGAGGTGATTTTGCTTAGTATGAAGACTTAAATTTCTATCAAAGGTGGACTACCACCTTGAGTACACCAGCTTCATCCGACTAAATTTCGGATATACGCAAATGAGCATGAGAACGACGGAGACCAAGACTTTTTTACTAAGCTGTCAGTCACAAATGATACTTGCGAACCCGTATCCAATAGAACGCTCACGAGATGAGTCTTTCCAATAGTATAGAATACTTTTACGACGACGGTTGGTAATATTCTGGAGGAACGTGATTCGTTTTTCATATGGTTGCTCACGACCGATACAGTAGATTTGTGGGTATCACGGACTACATTGGCAGGACTAGATGAAGCCGAAGATTGATTATTGTTATCGACGTGTACTAAGCTATGATGACGAGCATTACACAATGAATAACGCCCCTTAACTCAACATCGCATAGATGAGAGCTTAGTACCGAGATAATTCTAACATAATCGTTGATCTCGGGCGAAACCGCGATTTTGGGCATGATGAATTCACAACTGCTAAGATTTTAGTGTTTGATGTATTTGAAATACGATAGTTCTTGACGGTACGAGTCGTTTAAGAACGCTCTTCTAGGAATTTTAGAAGGTCTTGTATAGTTGATTCTCCAGAATTTTTGCTTTCAAAAGCCCAACCCTTTTGGGTTTCCGAGTCAGTTTTATTCAATAGCAAGTAAACGAGCCACGGATCTCTACCTACTGCCTTTACCGCTAACCTCATCTGATTTGTCAACTAGCCTACGTAAACGAATACCATCCCACGAACCGACGCTTGGAAGTTTTAGAAATTGTTCAATGAGCGCATTTATTAAGATTTATTTATTAAGACCGATTTCAGGTACCGACATTTTTGACCACTCAAAAGTTTAGCATTGCAGTCCACCGTCTGTACAAATACATCACGAAAAGCCAGCCATTCACGGTAATCGCCAGAAAATGGGGTATTATTCATGGGCTGTAACACTATCGCGGATGAATCTGTAGGGCTAGAGGTAGCAGTACGCCCTAGCCTTTAGTTTAGTTTGACTATTAACTAATTCTTTAAGTGGAGCGTTTTGAGCTTCTCACTAATCGGAACTTGTTCCTTAATACGCTTCAGAAGAGAACATTTTGCATTAATGTATTTCAATTCAATGATTTCAACTACAGCTGCGGAATCACCGCATTCCTCCCCGGCATGAAACTCAAAAAGAGCCGACTGGCTATCACAAATACCTTTCCATGCCTTTTCCAACCTATCGCACTTCCAATTTTAAGACATGAACATTATCGGGAAGATTTTGCGTATAAGTAAAAACGCAAAGTAACCCACAAAAATAGACAGCAACAATGAGGAGCAACAGACAATATTCAGATCTTCGATTGATACTTATTTGTGTAGGAATCCAAAATCTAGCAACCACAAACCAGTAAACGAAAAAAAAAATGCGATTCTAATGTATCCGCGCGTAGAAGGACCAACTTTGATTACGAATGCTTCAAACAAAGTTCAATAAAGCAGATAATGAAAATTGTTTATTAAACATTGGCAACCCGATCAAGACTAAATTCTCTAGGGAGGTTACCCTATGGCTCGACTGTCTGGTTTGGTGGTTGCTACAAAGTAATCTTTAATGGTCTTGCAAAATGTGATCAAACAGCAATTACCTAAACACACAGCAGTCACTAGAAACCAGTATTTTGACGTCATCAATGGTCCAATATCCATAGGATAAAAGAATTGCAGTTATCGATAATTGAATAATCAAAATTAACGGCTCGAGAGCATGTGTGTGTCACTGCAGTGATATTGATGCACAAATTTAAATTTACAAATTAAACAAAAATAAATAATAAAACATAAGGAATATGTTCGAGCCATAGGGTAATAACAAAATTGTTGGCAAAATTAAATTTGCAAATATTTTTAAGAAACAATTTAAATGAAATTGAATCAATTTATTAAATATAAAATTGAAAGAATATAATTCATTTCTCAACACTTATGATGCCTCATCATGTGTTAAGTTTTTTTTGGAAAATTGGACAAAGAGAGATGAAAGAATTTGGGTTTAGTGGTTATTTTACTTAATGGGTGGCATCCAACGTTTAATGGGGAGATTAAATTGTTAGTGAGAGCTAGGTTGTTGTTGTAATCTAGTCAACGACACATCTTACTTGATTTTAGTTGACGGAAAAAACGCAAATCTTTCGGGAATGGCTGGGATTCGAACACCGAACTTTCTGATTCTGACACCAGTTCACTACCACTTGAGCCAAGGCCACTCTCTTAAAATAGCGCTCTCGCAAGTTCTACCGCGTTGATCAGTATATTGCATTGCAGACAGAAGATGCATTGTGCACATGGATCTTGCTATTTTTTCCTTGTTTTTGTACATAAGAATGTCATATTTATAGGCTTGAAGCTCTTGGTGATCAAGGACTTTGACCATCCTACTGTTTTTACGGAGAGTTTCGATTTTTGTGCAAAAGTCTTTGCTATTTTTTTTTACGTAGTCGCTACAGATCTGCTTTCCTCAAGGAATAGGCATTCTGCAGGATTGATTTCTAGCTGCATAAAGAAGAGATGATTGCCTCTCAAGTTATACTAACTACTGCCCGCAAAGTATTCTGAACATAAGCATCGCAGAGAATATTAAGTCTTACCATCCTGGAATTACAGTGTTTACTGAGAAACAATGAGACAACATTAGAAAAATAAACAGATGCGACGATGGGCGTGTTTTGAAACCAAATTGAAAGTACTGGGGTTTTTAAAACAAATTGAAATTTAACCGTTTCAAGATCCAGATAGGGATGTGAGCCTTACCTTGATCTAAAAGCCCACAAAGAGGGCAAAGCCATCCTTGCTTTTTCGATTCTTTCACTTCATGCCAGTGAAGATTTTCCATTTTACCGTGTCGAATTCAGAGGTGATATTAACTCACAACCCGACTTTCTTCGACAAGAACTACGATCTTTGCTGATTGTATTACTGGCCTTATCCAACATCATGTGCGGATAAGTTGGCTTTCTTTTCTTCTTTTCATCTAAAGGCTTAAACGCTTCGTGCAATTTTCGCCCACCGAAAATACAGTCTTAATTTATTGCAACACCGGTTTCATCCAGAGTGGACGTCTATTTAGGGTTAAGCGGTAAACCCGCAATCATCGCTTAAGTTCACTAATTGCCTGTGCTCAAAGCGGGATTGGAGATTGGAGTGCGTCAATCACCATAAAGATTTTTAATGGGGAACAAACCCCAATCTCGATCATTTGATCCACTTAAAGAAATCCAATTAAGGTCAGTCTAATTTGAAGTCATCATGTAGATTTCGCCAATCTTTGGGTCATGGCATCTTCCAGTATTTTCTACAATTATGGGGCACTCCCCAATGGGACAAATGCATTCTAAACTAGGCTAGAATCGAAGTTACACGGAAAGAAAGGCCTAAAATGTATAGCCCCTGGCTGTAGAGACCAACAAGAAAACGTAGGCGTCGTACTCGCAGTCGATTCTGGGGATTTGAAAAGAGCATTTTCGTTCACTGCATAACGGCCAAGCTGAGATTGGTATCAACCAGAATGAACCGAATGTTGACCAACAATTTCAGATAACCATGGCTTAAGTCCAACAACGCTGCTGGTTCGAATGCCGAGCTCTTCAATACGGCAAGTGCTGATAGAAGAAACCCCGGCATTGTTTTCCCGATCGTCAAAAATTTAGACCTTTTAAACTGCGTCAACTTTCAGAGGAATCTTAACATCGCCTACAAAACTTTTCTGACCGTTTGTGTAAACGTCGGAAGTTGTTCGTTAATAACCTGATTGGCCCCTTGTAGTGTTGTTTTAGGCCAAGAAAGTCCACTATTGACCAAATATTTACACTACGACAGAACGTTGAAAAAATTATAGGTTCAGGTCGAAACACACTACCTTTCTTAAGGTCGCGTATGGCAGCATCGATACAGACGAACTATACAGAGCATCATCATGTTCCATCAAGGTCGGCAAAGATCTTCACCGAGTCAACCTTTTCTACACCAAAAAAGGATTAAGATAATTAGTTTAATTTACATTTTTCCCCAAATACACACATTCTATTTGTTGGATTCTTTTAGAATTCCAAAAATGAGAAATAGATTTAGTTCGTCTTAGTTAGAACGTAATTTGTATGTGATTCTGAAATTCTTGCGATAAAAATGTTAAACGTTTAATAGTCCTGACTTTATATAAGAATGTAATACTCGTAAGATGTACATATTGTATAATAACGTAATGAGACAATTTCCATCTATCCTTTAATATTTTTATCTAGTGAAAGAAAACATAGTAATGTGGACTGTCTTTCAATCAATTGTTTACCCCTTATTTATAATTATTTGTCTTCAAGAAATTGTTAACTGTTTAATTGTTTTTTTTTTTCAAATATGCAGGTCTCTTCATTAGGAGCTTTCGGTTAATGAAGTGTTATTTCTTTTTCGCTTCTCAGACAAATATTTAGGTACCAATTGGATGTAGTATGCAATCAGTTCTTGTTATAATAATTAACACCACACCTCGAATAATTATCGCTTGACTGTAAAAACTGTAAATTTTGTGTTGTAGGAGCTATTTCATTTATATAATAGCAGTTTGATATCCGCAGTCAGAATGATAGTACATTTATATATTTTACTGCCACTATTGTACTTTTTAGGTGAAACCCATGAAATAAGAAAACGTTTTCTGTTGTTTCCCCGACAAGCGCCAACCAGACATCAAGTAAGCCAACCTATTATATTAAAAACTGAGAATTAATAATTTATTTTAACTGCTTTAAGTTCATTGCTGGAATTGGGATTCCCGTTGATCTTGAATATGAATCTCTTACTTTAGGGTATGTGGTCAAAGCCATGTTTTTTTTACCATGGAATGCTACCTTATTTCGAAAAAATCCAATTGTTTGGGAGTCCCAAAGGAGTACTTCTAGGAAGTTTCAACATCAAATAACCCGATGGAGCGTTTATGCTGCATTTGAAAGCATTATGGATGAGTAAATATGGCAACATAAATAAGATACTTCTATATTATATACGTATACGTGACCTATAATCATATTCAGGGTGAATTATTGGAGTTTAAGTTTATAGTAGAATAATAATAATAACTTTTTATATTATTTATTTAAAAAAATATATTTATTGTTTCGCTTCTTAAAGCTAACTTAGAAATGAACTAACATTGCAATCAATACCTAACTCGAAGCGTTCCCAAATACGGTGCTACTGCATGGTCAGCAGTGGATGTTTTCTGATATCTCAGGTGTCGTTGAAGGTGTCAGCATCGGATGTTTGCTGATAACTCAGGTGTCGTTGGAATTTTTCTTTGCTCGTGGGAACGATGACACGGGCTGCTTGCATGTCTCAATCTTTGGTACAGTGGGAACATATGTGTTTTGCATTTTGCATTTTTGTGGCGTTTACGCCTCCGCCCTTAAAGACGAACGTCCTCGTGAGTTGAAATTGACGACACAAGGTGAGAAATATCTTTGATACCAATGGTGGTGGATGTTGTGTTATTGGTGTTTAAGACTGCTTCTCTACTTGGATTATGGCTTCTATTACTTGCTTTTCTGCATGCGAATATGATGATGGCCGAGATAATTACTATGAGGATGATGTTCGCTGATAAGTTTAGTTTGTGCTAAGTTTGAAATAGTTCTATTTCTTTCATACTGTTAACGTATAAGTCTTTAATCATTTCTAGGGACAGCATTTCTTCTGTTTTACTGGGTGCATATGCTGGTTGCAGTATTGCCGGTAGAGGTTGGTAATGAGTGATTTCCTTATCCACAATTTTTCTTCCATTGATGTCGATCGTATTATTGAAATATTTTATGATGTAGGTACCATGAAGCATTTGGGTTTCGTTGTTCATTAAGATTGAGCGATTAATTTGATTAACCAACAGGATACCAGGTGAAAGTTCTTCTATATCTGGAACATGTTCGTTGTTTATGATAATACAATCAGCTTTCTGACTCTTCACTAGTTTTGGGATACACGTCGAGTTTCCTAAATTAACTAAATTATTTTCGCTACAAATTGATAAACTATTATAAGTTTTACATGTACTTGCAATTCCGTAAATATTGTTATTACATTCACAGGTTTCTTGATTGGCCATTGGAAAGCTTAAAATATAAATAAGATTTTTGGCATTTGAGGCCATTTTTATCTCGGCAAATTCCAAATTTAAGGCCTAGCACCGAAAAGTATTTATTTTTTCCTAGTTGAGCTAGGACTTCGTTAGTTTCCGGAATAGGGTATCGATCAGAGATCGTTACCGAGTTTATATTCCTGTAATCGATTACCATGCGGAACTTTCGCCCACCGAAGGCATCCGCTTTTTTCGGTACTATCCATACGGGGGAATTATACAGTGACCCTGAAGGTCGGATAATTCCGTCATTAAGTAATTCACAAATTTGTTTGTCTATTTCTGTCTTTAGTGACATGGGGTACGGGTAGTGTTTTGAATAAATGGGATCGTCGGAAGTTATGCGAATTCTTCCTTTCACATTAGTAGTATATGTTAGCTTTTCATTTGGTTCACCAAACAGACTACAATAGTTTGCAACAAGGACGTTCAATTTATGTTTTGCTCTTGGGACATATGGTTTATTATTAATTGTACCTTTACTTTATTTCCCACTAACATGTAATTTTGTTTTGCAAAAATTACAGCTGACAGTTCTTTAAGGCTGTCGCTACCGAGAATGGCGTGGAAGGATTTAAAAGATGGTAAAAAGAAAAATTTGCTAGGAAGTTTTTTTGGTTAGGAATAGGATTAGGGATGAGACTGTGTTGCACGTAATTTTTGCTGGAACCGGTGTCCACTAGAAATTTCATGATTTTTTTATCTTTTGTCCTACATTCGAAGTATGGTAGGGACGAGTTGTTTAACCTTAAAAATGGACATCAACGAAATCGCTACGGTTTGCAGCTTCTTCGTTCCTCATGAAATGATCATTGTATTCGGTGAATGGTTGGTCTTCAATCGGTGGATCCATCATATTGCTATTATATATATAAAATATATATTGCATTCACTTCTTCTTGAGAGCAATCCGTAATTTGTGCGTCTGAGTTCTGGGAATTTGTCTGGGGTAGAACTTCTGTAGTTTCGACGTTAAAATTTCTATGCACCTTGTTCGGTAGTGCGTGCTGCTGTGAGTTGTCTATTGTACGCTTGGGTGCAGGTGGCCAGCTTTTACCTTGTGGCCTATTCGCATAATTGAAGTTATGTGTCGTAATAGTTGTCGCACCCATAGGCTCACCTCTTTGAGGGAGTCTAGGTGCGGAAGCATTTGGTACTTGTCGCACTTGATATGGCAAATTATTGGGTAGGGTATTTGGTCAGGGATTAGGCTGATAATTAGGTTGATAATTTTGTCTTTGTCTCTGAAAGTTCTGAGGTTGTTGAGAATAGTATTGGGCTATTTGTGGAAGATGAGTGACCTGGGGATAGAATTGTTGATTTCTACGAGCAGGCATTGGTGGAACTGATTGTGGTTTTTTACTTGCACCAGTACCATAGTTCGCATAATTAGCTCTAAACTGCTGATTTTCCAGTTTTGGGCATAAATTTAGGGCAGTCGGCAGATATTATGGTTCCCTTATGCTGAGTAGCCGTGGCAAATCTCCTTTGAGACCCCGTATAAAGGTATCAAGTGCCTTTTCCCGATAGGATACGGTTAAATGGTATAACGCTTCTGGCGGTAGGTTCATACTAGCGACTTTGTTCAGGATCAGTGAAAGATTGTTGTACACCGATTGGTAGTATGATTCTATTGTGCTATTACCTTGCACAATCAACGTCATCTGGTACTCTAGTGTACCCAGATCACGTCGATCTGCATAGTGGAGAGTCAAGCACCTTGATATACACTCCCAGTCAAGCGGGGTGTTGTACGATTCTAAAATCGCATCCCCGTTGCCTATGATTTTGTTTCTAACTATGTTTAGAATTCCGAAGTATTTCGGAGTTCATTTTTGGTGGTGGTAAATACAAAGA
Source organism: Volucella inflata (assembly GCA_928272305.1). NCBI lineage: Eukaryota > Metazoa > Arthropoda > Insecta > Diptera > Syrphidae > Volucella > Volucella inflata. The sequence goes on from OV743719.1 coordinate 14,961,353, forward strand.
ATTCTTTCGGCGCTTTTGCGCCATGAGCTGAACTCACCGGGAGCCCCGGAGAACTCTTTTAAACTTCGGACAACGTCCGGTATTTTGACTAAACCTACCAAGTCGGCTTTGTATCTGGGATCTATAGTTTAGTGGGTACCTCTTTTGATCAGATTATAAGGGTTTACTATGGATCTAATAATATTCCTGCACTCATCTGTAAAAACTTTGGTAGCTATGTTCGTGATAAGTGCCTAAAGTTCTGGAGTTGCTCTTACACCGTTATTTACATTGGAAATATTTTCATTGGAGGTATTTACTTGGAGGTCTTCAACATTCAAGACACAGGGTTGGACAATTTGGAATGGGTTTAATTTAATAAGAGGAATAGATTGGTTAAATTTTTCAATATGTGAATGGACTTGTTTATGGAACCAAAAATTTCACTAAGGATTGTATGTGTAATGCGTATGTAAAAGCTTATTATCCTAGTATTCGCTTTACTTCTTTGAATTATTATTACTTAACTTCTAATTTAATTTTCTGACAAAAGTTTTCTCAAAACTTATTTTGCTTCTTTGAATTATTATTACTTAACTTCTAATTTAATTTTCTGACAAAAAATTTTCTCAAAAACTTATTTTTCCTTTTAAAACAGATTTCTTTCGTTTCCCCTTTTCTTAATTCGAATATCTCTTTTATTTTTAATCACACTTTTGCACCTCATCCACAACCCTCGTGGTTTTCAAAATCTATCGATGTTTGATGATGATCGTTTAGGTGGCTGTGGGTTTGACCCAGGACAGGAAACAGAGCACACTTTCACTGACGGGTTTTAAGTTCTTCCGCACTAACAAGAATTCACTATAAAACCTTACGCGAGCTACTTGAGGTCGATTTAATAAGGTTAAATTCAAACGCGAGCTACTTAACTTGTTGAATTTTTCCATCGTGAGTGTTTTATGAAACCTTACTCGCGTAAGTGTAAGTCGATTTTATAAGGTTTATTTGAAAATTCAAACCCGAGGTACTTGAGGTCGGACTTGTTGATTTTTTCACTCTGCACTTGTTACCCCGAGCCCCACGTTAGGCGCCAATTAAACAATTTTATATTATTTATTTAAAAAATATATTTATTGTTTCGCTTCTTAAAGCTAACTTAGAACTGAACTAACATTGCAATCAATACCTAACTCGAAGGATTCCCAAACACGGTCCTACAGCATTTCATTTCATTTCATTTCATTTAATATGCATTTTTATTCAACTCCATTCAATAACTCTTACATGCTATATCATTTAGGTATTATATTTTTTTTTTGTGGGAAGAAGTTACCCGAAGGTAACTCTTTGTTTTTGTTGTTTTATATTTTTTTTTTGTATTTTTGTTTTTGTATATATATATATACAATATATATACATATATACATTTTTTTAATTTTTTTTTTTAAATTTTTTTATATTTTTTTATTTTTATTTTTATTTTATTTTTTTTTTTTATTTTTTATTTTTTGTTTTCCCTTAAAACTATCCTAATCCTACCTAAATCTATGTAAGTCAGCCATGGCTAGAAAATTAGGCTGCCGACCCTGCTCCTTAACGAAGCTAACTAGTGCTAGAGGAATTCGACGACGTAGATTCCGCTCCTTCAACAAGCCACCAAAATTGTTGGTGCTGCTGAGCAACATCCCTCATGTCGCGATTCCCTACCGCTCTACTGAACCGGAGACGCTCCGCACTGCCGTGTGCGACGTCTCTATCGTAGTTTAGTCGCCTCTCCGGCACCGCTAATCTATCCTGGATCAGACCTTTCATGTCGAGGTAGAGGAACGCTTCTGGAGGAATAAAGCCGTCAAAGCAAACTCTCTCGTGATACATATAATTGGGGAATTAAGCCCCAGAGATCAGGTTATTCGACGAGGTCATTGCTCTTGCAATGTGCCTTCGAGTCAACTTAATAACAAAATTGTCCACTCTTATTAGGTTAGCCCTATTGTACAAGACCTCATTGCGATAGAATTTTATGTACTCAGACTCTGGTGTTCTGTATAGGCGAAGACAAGCCCTAAGGCAAGCCCTCTCAAACACCCGAATCTTTTCCAAAAGACTTGCTCTCACGTTGAACCACACGGGACAACCAAATGTAAGCATAGGCCGAATAAGGGCCATGTAGCAGATCCCCTTTACCCTCGCATCGAGTTGCCTGTTATAAAACAGTCTCTTTGTAAGGGCAAAAGCACCTTTGGCTCTGGCCAGAGCAACATCTATATGTTTGTTAAAATATAGATATTGATCTAGCCAGATCCCAAGGTATCTGACTACATTTCGACAAGCAAGTGGTTGTCCGTGTTGTCCAACGATCTGAAACTTTCGCCAATTCTTTCTGGTATCCACAGAGGCCCCAGACAGAGGCGTCCTAAAAAGAATGGTTTCCGACTTCTGAAAGTTGATCTTCAACTTCCAGTCGTCGCAATATTGTTTAATTTTATCGAAGTCACGTTGCAAAAGAATGTTTATAACCTCAATCTTTGGACCTGATCTGTACGCGATTAAGTCGTCTGCGTACGCTATGGCATGGTGAAGTGAACCTATCAGATCGCTTGTGTAAATGTTGAAAAGGATTGGCGAGTTGACCGCACCTTGTTGCAGACCGTTTTTAATGTTGAATGTACCAGTAGAAGTCACATCGCCATTTTTCACGATGAACTGTCTATTAGTGAGCATATTGAAAAGAATGTACAGTAGTGGTTTACTAATGCCCAGTCTGTTCAACTTGTAGAAGAGTCCCTCTAACCATACGGTATCGAAGGCCTTTTCCAAGTCAATCAGGCAGGCACCAGTGCACTGTTTCTTGGCTTCGTTCCATTGGATATCAGAAACCAGTTTAGACGCGGCATGAATAACATCATGCCCCGCCTTGAAACCGAATTGATTATCCGGAACTATATTTCTGTCCTCAACCCATTTAGTCAGGACTCTATTGATGACTTTTTCGAAAACCTTACTGATGTTTGGAAGGAGACTGATCGACCGGAGATTCGCCGGATTGGAGGTGTCTTTATCCCTTTTGGGGATGGGATGTACCACCGAAGTTTTCCAATGCGCTGGATAATGTGCATTATTCATTGCATTGTTAAACAGGGTGGTATAAATGTCCACCGCTTCTAGTGGGAGATGTCGAAGCACAATGTTCGGTATTCCATCGGTTCCCACTGATTTCTTATTTCTAATTGTGTCGAAGATCGTGTGAAGGTCTTCCTTCGAAATAAACGGGGGTTGTTCCCTTTCATTGGCGATGACATTATTTGCCATATTCTCGTCACTGAACTGGGTGAAACCCGAGTTCTTGATTCGCCAATTCACTATTTCATTTCGAAGGTAGAAATTGTGGGCAAGGACTCGATTTTCCAGGTCGGTCCTACAGCATGGTCAGCAGTGGATGTTTTCTGATATCTCAGGTGTCGTTGAAGGTATCAGCATCGGATGTTTGCTGATAACTCCGGTGTCGCTGGATTTTTCCTCTGCTCGTGGGAACGATGACACGGGCTGCTTGCATGTCTCAATCTTTGGTGTTGTGGGAACATATGTGTTTTGCATTTTGCATTTTTGTGGCGTTAACTTATACATACGAGTACATTTGTATATAAGCATAATCGATAATTCACTTGCTATCCAGATCTAATTTTTTTTTAAATTGATTAGTGCAGTATATTACGTTGGTATACATATACGACTAGGAACCATTGTATAAAATCGTGAAACATTGAAAGTTTAAGTTTGTCAGTCGTAAAGTGCCCCATGGGCCTTGAAATTTCCATATTAACTATACGAGTAGAAAGTAGTTACCCACTTTTGATCTGAGCCTTTTCAGTTCATGGTACTAACATACTGTATATTTTTCGATTTTTATATCCTTAAGTTGATGAGTTGCGTTTGTTGCAACCGATATTTTAGTTACCACTACGAGTGGTGGTCATTGCAATCTCCGTAATTAAATCCGTCGATCTTACTTGCTCTTATATAAGATGTTATTATACATCCCTTAATAAATAGCTTTACCTTCTTAGTCATCTGTGTGTATCTTTTAGGTATCTGGTGCTAATTTTTGTTGGCATTGCGGTGAGCTTGATTGTGTGTTTCGTCTATAATATGCCCTAAATACGTTAAAGGGTGCTTCATAAAAGGGTTTCAATTTAAACTATTCTTATTGTCACTTTATTTGCAACAAGGCTTACTTTTATTGGTCTGTAAATTAACTCAGAATTATATTACGAGGCCGAGTTAAGATAATTTTGCAGACTGTGTAATGGCCAAACAATTTTCAAAAATACTTTATCTTTGATGGCATAATTCCATCGGTCCTGCTCAATGAGTGCAAAAAAGAGAATAAGTGGACTTGTTATTGTATTCTAGACAACAACCCATCTTACGTGATTTCAGTTGTCTGAAAAAAAAACTCCTTCGAACAATGATGGGGTGAACGCCGAACAGACCGATTTGAAAGTCAATATCGTTTATTTCATTAATTTTAAATGCATTTTTATTCATATTCCTTCATGAACCCTTACATGCTCTTACCGAAACTAGTTTTTGATGAAATCTCCTGAATATCCACTCATAATTGTGAGTTTGTTGAAGCAGACACACTTTCTCAAACATTCAGCATGTAAGTTAAACAGCTGACAATAGGAAAATTCTAAGGTTTTTATTACACAGCGCATATTTCGAGAGATTCAAATGAGTAGAATAACAAGTATAATGAAATAAAATTAAACAAAAAAAAAACATTTACCTACCTACTGAATGTGGGTAAGATTTTTCTTGCATCTTTTTTTCCTTTTTCTCTGTTTTTCAAATTTGCTTGATTACCACTTCGTCTGGCGTTGTGAGCACAGTGTTTTCAGTATAGCGAAGGAAATGAAACGGACGAAAAGCTCACCAGTTTGCTGAATTTGAATTAAGAAATCCTTACAAAAGATAAAATAAAATATAGACGTCAAATAACATGCAAGACACGCTTCGTGTTATAATGCGCGCATCACCGAATGGCAATTCAAAAGAAAAAGATGCGCATTAAAATCATGCGCCGCTTAATAGCCGACAAAACGCAAAATTCCACAGCTGTAACAGTGGTAGACATTCGTTTATAGGCACTCCAATTTTTGCGATTATTTTTTTCACAGAAATTAGGGGAGAGTACGATAACTTTTTTTACTATGGGAGGGGGGGTCTATCTCGCCCCGTTTAGGAGTTAAGGGCAATTTTAAAAAAAATGACTTAAAATGGGAAAAAGATTATTTAAAAACAACGGCAACACTTACAATAAAGTACTATACAGGATTTGAAAGCCTACAATTTGCTCTTTAACATAAAATGTACATCAAATTATTCGTGTGAATAGTTTTGGAATAATTCGCATTCAAACTTAAATTGTTGGTAAAAAATGAAAAAAATTTTTTTAAATCAATATTAGTCGTGTTTTTTTTGCGAATCCGCTTGAAAAGCCATTTGCATGTTAATTACAACAATAACATAGCGATCAACGCTAAGTCAATTTATCCTCGCTATCTATTAAGCGGATATAAAACAGTGCTCCCAAATACTATTTCCTTCGTTTCGGATAAATTTTTCCGATAAATTAGCCAAAATTAGCCATTCGCATACAAATTTTTTTCAAAACAATTTAAGTTCATTCACCAACCGTCAAATGAGCCACCACTAAACGCCATACAGATGTCTGTGCTACTAAGTTTTTATGATGAACTCTTAAGCGGGGGTGGATCGTTTTTTTGCGAAATTAGCTAACATGCGTGCAAAAAAACGCAGCTATTATTCGAAATTGTGAGGTGATGTGCCCAATTGGTTTTTTGTGTTAATGCGCATATCAATTCTGAAACGAACACAAAAACCGCATGGCTTTATATCTTCTAGTTTTTGAGAAAATGGAAAATTACTAAAACTATTTTTTATAAGACTTAACTTTTTTGGTATTTATGGTGATCTCACTACGAGGATTAATAATGATGATAGTCTCACCTTTGTAAGTAAATTACAGAAAATCATTTAGCGTGACCCAGAATGCACCACGAGGATGTAGATTTGCATTGGATTCCGCGTCCTAGTCAGTCAGTATGTGAGTAAGTTAGGTGTTAGTTAGGTGTTTCGTTGGTCGACACCAAATCTCCGAACGAACAAAATACTGAGAAGTTATTTAGTTTAGAATGGATTAGAGCTGTCATTGCTTATTCACAAAAAATATCACTTGATTCGCACTACGGTTGAACACAGAGTGATCTTTGTGAATATCAATAACTAAAAGCCCTATGACAAAAAGAAATAACGGTATAAAAGCCAAACGTTTGTTCGGTTATATTTTTGCACCATTATCAAGTGCATTACATATTACATACGTACAAACATAGATATTTCGCAAAGTAAATAATTTACTGCAACATTGGAAGATGTGAATTTTCTATAATGCGAATTAGTGAAACTTTGTTATTAATGGGAACATTATAATTTTGTGATGAGTACTGTGGATGAAGAGTATTGATGACATAGGCGCCAGCTTGACGAAAAGCATAAACCCCGAGCGGAGTAACGAAGTTGCGTGAGCGGGACCTGCCGCATTCGGAAAGAGAGTTGAAATCCCTTAATCCCGCGAAGCGGGTCACCCGTGTACTCTTAATTAAGAAAACTATTGATATAGGCGTCTGCGAGATGCTTAAATAATATTCATTAACTTATTCGAAAGAAGACTACGTACATAAATGCCAAAAAACAAAACTAAAGTAGTAATTTCAATTTCAATTTCAATTTGCTCAAAATCTAGAGGACATAAAGCCATGCGGTTTTTTGTCTTCGATTCAGAATCAATACGCGCATTGAATACAAAAAACCAATTTGGCACATTATTTCACAATTTTGAGTAATATTGTAAACATTTTTTTTTTTTTAACTTTTTACCAAGAATTTGAGTTTGAATGTGAACTATTCAACAACTTACTTACTTACTTTAGGTGGCGCTACAGTCCGGGGTGGGCCTGGGCCTCAGTCAACAAGCTTCTCCAGCCAGCTCGTTCCCTGGCTAGCTGCCTCCAGTTTCGCACGCTAAGTTGGCTGAGGTCCTCTTCCACTTGCGTGCGCCACCTGAGTCTTGGCCTTCCTCTACTACGCTGTCCCTCGGGAGCGGATTCGAAGACTTTTCGGACCGGAGCATTGGTGTCCATGCGCTCTACATGACCCAGCCATCTCAGTCTTTGGATCTTCACTCTTCTGGCTAGGTCCATGTCGCTGTACAGTCCGTACAGTTGCATCTCCACCTCCACTCACCGTCAATGCAGACGGGACCGAAGATCGCCCAAAGAATTTTTCTCTCCATAGAGCAGGACTGGGATTATTAAGGTCTTATAAAGGACGACATTTTTTTATCCGAGAGCGGGCTTTGCTACTTAATTGCCTTCTTAACCCAAAGAAACAGCGGTTGGCAAGAGTTATTATTCGCTTGATCTCAGCGCTAGTTTGACTGTCAAACTACATCAAATTTATATCTGTCGAGGGTGACGTTCTACCCGAGTCGTCGGTGTTGGTTGTTCTTTTTGCTTAACAGCATGTACTTGGTCTTGCCCTCATTGACCGCTGAACCCATTTTCGCCGCTTCCGTCTCAATACTCGCGAAAGCGCCTTTGACATCACAAGATAGTGCCTCTTGTGTTTGCTCGTGAGTTTTGAATTATTCTTTCAAATACGATGTTGAAAAAATCGCATGACCTCTCTGGACATCAAACGCCTCGGTGAGATGCTGTCATACGCGGCCTTAAAATCGTTGAATAGGTAGTGTGTATCGATCTGAAGCTCATGGGTCTTCTGCAAGATCTGCCGTAGTGTGAATATTTGGTCGATGGTGGACTTCCTGGCCTGAAGCCACACTGATATGGACCTGTCAGGTTGCTGACCACCGGCTTCAGGCGTTCGCACAATATGGCAGATAAGATCTTGTATACGATGTTAAGGAGACTGATGCCTCTATAGTTGGTCTCCTTTCTTCGGACAAACAATGCTGAGGTTCCATACATCGGGCATACTTACGTCCGACCATATTTTACAGATGAGCTCGTGTATGCTCCTTACCAAGTCATCGCCTGCCGCTTTGAAGAGCTTGGCAGTCAGGCCATCCGCGCCAGCAGCTTTGTTGGACTTATGCTTCCATATAGCTATTTTCACTTCATCCAGGTGGGGTGGACGGACTTGTTGGTCATCATCGTCCAGGTTGAAAGGTTGATTCTGCCTGACAATGGTATTTGGTCCGTCATCGCCGTTATACAGTCTGCAGAAATGGTCTTTCCAATTCCTCAGCATCGACTGCGATTCTACTACGAAGTTCCCTCGTTCATCTCTACAGGCCTCGATCGGGGTTTGTTTCCATGGAATGTTATTTTTACATTTTGGTAAAACTTCCGAACCTCATTCCTGGAGGAGCAGCTCTCAATTTCCTCGATTGCGCGCTTATCATGCTCTTTCTTCTTGCTCCTGAGAAGTCGGTGTTCGTCTCTCCTCTTCCGCTTATAGAGCTCATGAGCAGCTCTGGTCCTTCTAAACAGCGCCGCGGTATATGCATCTTGCTTAGCTGCATGTGCTTGCCGGCATTCATCATCGAACCAGGGGTTTCATTGTGGTGGACGAGTGAAACCCAGCGCATCAGAAGCGGCATCTCTGACGAGGTTTTGGCAGTGTGTCCAATGGTCTTCGATGTTAAAGAGTTAAAGATCAAGTAAAGAAATCACTTCGTCCGAGAAAATACATATCCTTTTTTTTAGGTAATTTTCGCATACTCGTAATAAAGGGATCAGAAATTAAAAGAATTCTATGAAACAAATCTGTATTGCAAACTTTTCGCGACATTTTTCTTGTATGATCCCGACGAAAAAGTTTAAAGTTTCTGTTTGTTGGCTTGGCCGTCTCTTTAGATAACTCCCCTATTGACAGCAGAGCATGATTAATTATATCAGAACCATGAATCAGGATTTTGTGAACTGAACTAGGAAGATTGTACCACGAATGTTTTTGAACAATTAGTCTAGCAGTTTCCAATGCGAATGTTTTAAATTTTTCGGTTTTTATATCGTAGCCAAAACACAAGGTGATCAGAATTATGTGACATCGCTTAATAATGTTTTCATCAATTCCGGTAATTTCAGAAGAAATGGAAGCGTTAGCAAAAAATTTCCTGGCGGTATTTCCATCATTAGAATTTCCACTCCCATTACTTCGCGGTCTATCTATGATAAGGCCTAATTTTTGCCGAAATGTATCCTGAATATATTTCTTTTTTTCTGCAAAAAGGGCTTTGTCTTCCTCCGATCTTATTTGCCATTTTTTTTATATTTAATCTCCAGGATACATGAACAAAATATTCGTAGAAGCGAATCCATGAATGAAGTGGGGAACTTGCATTCATCAACGGTCTTCTCCAAACAATTTTCAATATTGTTCATTTCTTTCGGTGAGGCACCACATATGTAACACTTGCTTGATGCTGTTTCACTTAAAGCACAACATACCTTTGCATCAACCATGGTTAGTTGCAATTAATATGTTATCTGAACCTCAATGATACCTTCTTTATAAAGGTATGTATTCAAATTGATGATTTTGTTTTTAAGATAAGCTTGTTCTTCCAATATCGAGTAGATGAGGGACACGGATTTTTCCAAAAAATTTGGTTTGATAACTTACATATAAACTGTAAAGGAACAAAGGATGTCACAAACAAGCTACTGTCATTGTAGATGTTTGAATCAGAAAAGTTTTGCTTATATTCACTTTGTCCTGTACTACCATCGAAACCCCATTTTCCAACTAATATTATATTAGAAAAATCAGGCGAAAAAGTTTGCAAAATTAATTTCTGAGATTCAAGCAGACGCCTGGCTGTATGGTCAAGTAAACGTTGGAGTTCTACCTCTGCGGACGATTCAGTGATTTTTTCATTCGGTGGATAACACAATTTTTTTGTTCGAATTATTGGGTATATAACTTAATTCGTGCGTTTTTTTTTATTGCAAAATTTGAACGTTTATTTAAGAACAACATGTACAATAGTATTATTCAAAGTATTGTCCATCTGAAGCTATGACTTTTTCCCATCTTTCTGGCAACTTGTGGATTCCATCCTAAAAGAACTGCGCCGGCTTGGCAGCCAAGAATGAATTTAGTCAATTTTTGATATTCTGCTCTGATGTGATCCGTATTTCAGTGAGGGCGTTCTGCATCGACCGGAACAAATGGTAGTCAGAAGGAGCATGGTCTGGGCTATAAGGCGGGTGAGGTAAGACTTCCCATCCCACTGTTTTCCTAATAGTTCTTAACCGGAATAGGCCGAGGCCGAGCGTTGCCATGATGGAAAATTATTGCCTCGTGTTTGGTCGCATATTCCGGGCATTTTTCGGCTACTGCCCTCTTCAAACGGATTAATTGTGTTCGGTAGCGTTGTCCATTGATGGTTTCACCCAGTTTTAGCAGCTCATAATACAGCACGCCCATCTGATCCCACCAAATACAGAGCATTACCTTCGCGCCATGGATATTCGGCTTTGCCGTTGATTTGGCTGGTTGGCCCGGTTTCACATATGACTTTTTGCGCTTGGGGTTATCGTAATGGATCCATTTTTCATCACCAGTAACAATCCGATGCAAAATTGACTTCCTTTTGTGGCGTTCCAGCAGCATTTCGGACATGCGAAACCGCCTTTCGACGTCTCTCGGCTTGAGTTCATGTGGAACCCAATTTCCTTGCTTTTTAATATATATCCAGCTGCTTTTAAACGTTTTGAAATGGCTGCTTGAGTGACACCCAAAGATTCTGCGAGCTCTTCTTGTGTTTGGCAACAATCTTCATAGAGTAATGCTTCCAGTTCTTCATCTTCAAACTTTTTTGGCTGCTCAGGACGTTCTTCGTCTTCCAAGCCAAAATCACCACTCTTAAATCGTACAAACCACTTTTGGCACATTCGCTCAGCTAGCGCATGTTCACCATAAACTTCCACCAAAATGAAGAAGAACTCCCCGCAAAAACACTTTTTCAGGCACATAGTTCGACATATTTGAGTGAATAAATATCATTGTTGTTTACGCTTCAAATGAAGGACATATACTTGTCATCTCCTAGCAAACCGCACGAATTAAGTTATAGACCCAATACTTTCTGATAAGATGGCATTATTTCAGACGATGCGTAGAAGTTCACAAAATTCCTTATCTGATTTTTTGTTAACTTTGCTTCAGTGATAAGTGAAAAAACTTCTGGTTGCTCTCGAGATGTATTTGATTAATTCGATTCATTTATCAATGAATTAACCGCAGAAGAGTCCATTTCTGCTAAAAGAGTCAACCTTCTCCGCTTTGACCGTCCACTGCACTCTGCAAAATCCTTAGCAGGTCGCCGACAAGAAGAAGTTGATGCCAAAGTATTATTGTTTCGGGAGACAATACATTCTTTTATAGTATTTAGCCATTCCGAATACTTTTGAATAAGGCTGTATTTCTTTCGATAAGATTTCTTCTAGAAATCTGCTAACGATTTTTTAGTTCGTTAGAATTAAAATTTGGTACTTCATTGTAAGAATAGAGAAGTACTTTTAATATGGAACAACACTTATTCCCTTCACTTTCAGATGCAGATAACCAAAGTTGAAACAAAAATATGCTAGTAAAGCGGCATTTTGTTATAGCACCTGAAATACAAGAGGTAATTTCGTTTAAAACCCAATTAAAAGCTCATCAGCAAGCTTCCGCAGGTGATTATACTTTCATCAGAGAGGAAATAATTCAGCCTTTCTAGTGATATGTAAATAATCGGGGGGTCACGGGGGGAACACAGTTAAAAGTTTAACTCGAGACACAGAACGGAATTTAATATGATTTTTCTAATAGCCCACTTTTACACCACCACTGACCATATATTTATTCATATTATTATAAAAAAAATTCGAAACAGAACTCTTACCTTCTACTAATAATTCCATTATAAAAAAAACCAATTTGCACAAACGAAAGAAAATAAAAAAATATATACACTAGCGCTTACTTTCAGTCCACTTGAACTTAAATGCGATGGGCTTATGAAATGACTTTCGAGATGAAAATCAAACGGTTTTGATTTACCGTATCATTTTTCTTGTTCATTTTCCATAATTTTGGGTTGTTCTCATTGCGCCGCAAAGAAAATTAGCCTGAATCCGTTATCGGGGGTGGTGTTGTGCAGGCTATATTTTCCAATTGTTCCACCAAAGATACCCTTTCTTCCTAGCTTTGCATTAAAATCACCGAGAACAATTTTAATGACATAGCTAATTCATTGCTCGTAGGTCTTGTTAAGGAGCTCATAGACTGCATCCTTGGTGTCGTCATCTTTCTCTTCTGTGGGGGCATGCGCGCATATAAGGCTATTGTTGGCGAATTTAACCTTTACGCGGCTTGCTACGAGGCGCTCGCTCACTCTTAGTCTGCTTGTCTTAGCCTGCCTTGGACAACAAATCCGCATCCAAATAAGCGCTGCTTTTGCCGTCGATAGCAATTGCCGTAGTAGATGTCGCAGTTTTTCATCTTCTTTTTGTCCGGCACATCGCATCGCATTTCTTGAATGGCGGTAATGTCTGCTTTGCAGCAGTCTAGGGCCTCCGTTAGTTGCTCGGCTGCACGTGGTCTATTAAGGGATCTAATATTCCACGTCATTGTCCTTAAATCATTTGCGTGGGTTGTCAACAATAGATCCGTCCATATCATTTCCATCGTTGGACCTTCACTCTTCGGTTAAATCGATGATGCTGTAAAGTCCGTACAGGTAGGTCATCATGCTATTTCCTACTCCACTCGCCGACTTCCTCATCCATTTTTGATAATGTCCATGCCTCTGCGCCATAGAGAAGGTTTGGGATTATTATGGCATATTGAGTCGCTTTTGTTGTTCGAGAGAGGGTTTTTTTTGTCAACATCCTTCAGTGTCTACCCTACTTCTATAGCAACTAATGAAGCTACTCTGTATTAAAGAAATAAGACGATGAACCTTCCCCTCCTTCAGCTATTCACCAAGGCTTTCGGTGCTGTCGACCGACATCTCTCATGTCGCAACTACCTACCGCCCTACTGAACCGGAGATGCTCCGTACTACCGTGTGCGACGTCTCTATCGTCATTGAGTCGCCTGTCCGCAGTTTTTCGAGCGACGTCGAAGATTAGTTAAAACACTAATCTGGACAAATAAAGCCTTCAAAACGAACTTTTAGTGATATGTTATTGCACATTGCATATTGAATCAACAAATTTGAATTAAAATGTGTGCTGCATGATTTTTATTTTAATAAAAAATATTGAGGATAATCCTTGTGGTGCCAGAAATGCTAAACCACCACATTTAATTTTTATTGTATAATTTCTGATCAGTACCCATCCAAAATCTAAAATTGGGTCAAAATCATACTTGTATTTATATCATATATTGGCTCTAGGTTTTTACTTACAATAAGTATTGAAGGGATTGTAGCTTTGTTTGATAGGGTAGTATTTGTGTATTTCATATCTCTACAAATTAAATGATAGTGGTTACACTTTGTGCGCGTATCACACAAAAACTCCTACATGGAATTCAATATTTGTTTTTTGGTTTATTAAAGAAACTATGGTTTTCATAAGCGTGTTTGGTGAACCTACAGATACCGAATTCATTGGTTGGAAATAATCGAAGGGAAAAAAAAGAGCAAGAAAATAATTTTTAAGTGAAGAGTATGGTGATTATGATTGAGCATCGCTATGGAAAACACACCACCTTCCACATAATCATACCAAGATATAACAGGAGCAAAATAAATACGAATACGAACGAGGTAAAGGAAAATACAAAAAAAAATTCTTGCGCACGATACGACCTCAACGCCTACCAAACAAAAATAAAGCAAATAACAAAATAATTTTTTTTCTCTGTTCTTACATCTGTCTTCAACTCAAAAACTTATTTACGTGCCAACTAAAGAAGTCACTGTTTGCTATGATCTGTCAATTTCGCATGTTAAGTTTAGTTGAGTGTTTCATCAAGAAACTTTGGACCGTTTAAATATATCGTAGTGCTTGCGTTTTTTTTATACAAAGCCATGTCACAGGCTTGCAAAAAAAAATCGAGTTAGTTATAAAATATCCAAATACAATACCCTACTAATACCATGAAATAACTTTCATTATCCTAGAATGATATCTTCTAGGAGAAAAAATTTTGAAAATTGATAATTTTGAAAAATGCTCAACTTTAGCCCTCAAAAAACCATGTGGAGGAAAGAATACAAATCTGAGATTTTCAGTATATATGTAGTCTAGATTTTCGCAAATCATGTCCGATTAGTGTCATTCTGTTATTTTCACTTCTTTAGGAAACATGTTTTTTTTTAAAGTACACAGTGGCGTAGCTACCGGGGGTGTTACAGGTGGCAACCAACGGGTCCCCAAACTCGAGGGTGGTTTAATTCCCAGATCGACAATAAATCCAACCCCTTTTTAAGATCAATTCAAAATTCAAGTGATGGGTTGATTCTTGTCACAGCAAGTTTGCGCTCAATGTGGAACTTCGTTTAACGATCTCGGTCGCAGGCCCCGTTATCAGAGGATGTGCATAACAACGAGTCTTAATTAGTTATATTTATTTCAGACTTATTGTCAACGTTAATGTCAGATATTTTTATTTTTGTTATTGGGTGGGCAAATTTTGTCAAGACAATTCATTTTCAAGCATGTCCCGTACTATACTCTGTCCAACATAAATTGGCAGTACAGGGAAAATAGGGATGTTTGTCTCTCATTCGCACTCTTTTGTTTTCCGCAAGGTGCTATTCCAACAAAAGCTCTTACAGGGTTTCCGTAGTAAGCAATTTAAAGTGGCAAAAAAAATGAAAGAATAGAATGCAGTGCTACCGTTGAAGCTTACATAATTTGTTTTATTTCTTTCAATTTAGTATGGAGCAAAAATATGGTTCGCCAATGATTTTGAAAAAGCGTTCCCATAAGCCGTGTATTGCCAATTTTTGTTGGACAGATTAAAATGAGCAACGATTAATTCTTGCCTTGATGGCTTTAAATAAAATCGAAATGTTGGAAAAATTGGAAAAAGAAGAAGGCATCGTTTTTGGGTTAATCCATTTCTTGAAAAAAGACAGTTGCATGATTTAGAAACCAAATTGCTACATGTATTGCCCATATTGTATAAAACAATTAATTAATACCAGAGTGTCTCTTTGTGAAATTCTCTAATTAGCCATGTTTTTTTTGTAGTAAAGCTTAAATTGACAATTGACAGAGATGTCTCATAATAAAAACATTATGCATAAAACATTGTTTACAATGAAGTATTGCCAGTTAGAGACTAAGGGCTATGAACCACTGAAGGATACAGAGAAGAGACAGAGAAAGAACTTTGGGCTCAGTGCTTATTTCGCTCCATGGGTGGCATCCAGCAGTTAATGGGGAGATTTGTTGTTGTTATATTTTAGAAAACCACTCAGTTTTCATAATTTTGGTTGCTTGAAGAATGTCTTTCGATCGTGGTTGGGATTGAACACCGAACTCTCCGATTGGGAAGTCAATACACTACCACTTGAGCCACGGCCACCAACAACACTCACGTTACACAACAAAAACAACAATAAACGGTAAGTTAAATAATACACGGTCTTTTGCGTAGCTCTACAGAAAAAAATCAAACGCTGTCAAATCGCATGATTTTGGAGGCCAATTGTCGTCGCCAAAACGTGAAGTTACGCGACCAGGAAACTTTTCACGCAATAAAGCCACAATTGGTCATGTTGTACGGCTTGTTATCCCGTCTTGTTGGAACCACATATCGTCCAAATCATGATCACGCTATAGTGAGGTGTACGACACGTTCAATCGCTGCGAACGCCGGCATAAATTCGGATCATCAGCAACACTTGCACTTACAGCTGCAATATGTTCGACTGAGCGTGCATTACGATGATGCATAGGCCTTACGACATCAGTGACACTTCCACTCTCTTACAATTCCTTCACAATTTTACCGATTACTTGCGTAATAGGTCGATTATGACGACTATAATCAACGCGTAATGCGCGAAAAGGGGCTACGTTTGAATCACCGCTTTTGTAGTAAGTTTTAATAATTTTAACGCCTTGTTCGATTTGTAAGCGATCCATTATTGCAAATGGAAAATATTTAACTAGTATTATGACACTTTAAATGACAGCTTAGTTTGGCAGGTGTCCAATACCAGCGCTACCAACTTGATAATACGAAATGAACTACCTTATATATTTATTATAAACAAATAGTTACAAACAAGCTTTAGAGTATAGCTTAATACAAGGCTAGAATTACATTTATTATATTTTCATTGATGTGCTAATAGGTTAATGAGGGGGTATGTGTACATTTCGAAAATAATTTTTCGATGAGAATTTCAATTCTCCTTGTAATTTGAAGGACACCTGCCTTTTCATGCAAAATCTTTGTTGAGAAGTCCCATGAAAACTTAACATCATTTTTAATACCTTATTTTGAGCGATTTGCAGTCTTTTTATATGTGTTTCATCAAATTTGCCCCAAACAGGCGACGCATATGTTATCAACGCTTGAGTGATTACTTTGAATGACTGACCAGAATGTGAACCTGAAGCTTGAATCTGTATCTGATATCGAACTGTCAAAAGTTGAATACATGTATAGCCGTAAGGGCCAACACAACGCGTATCTGTTTGAATCTCGATTGACGTTTCTTTGTTTGTATGCATTGTTTGGACTTTCCTCACTTTGGTTTGAGATTTAACAGAATGGACGTGGAAAAATTACTGAAGCGGTGCGGTTCTTCATTCCTTGCGGAATTTGGAAAATCCAAATTATAAGAACGTCCCTGGTAAAGTGGACGGACCAACTACATACGTTTCCTCTTTTTAATAGATTTTGTCGACAAATAGGAGAAATATAGTATACTCATTACGAATGCGATTTGTTGCTTTTTGTTCATTTCTTTTTTTCTTAGTACAGCATCCATTAAATTACTATTTCACAAGTAAACACACAATTGACTGACAGATACATAATCGATGATCGTCACCGTTCTATTCGATGTAACTGCAAGCCGTGTATGTGCGTTCGACAGCGATTCAAGATACGAGATTCAGATTCACATTCTGGTCAGCCCTCAAAAATTATCATTTTATTTTGTTTGCTCAGCGATGAATTCCGATTTATAATAGGGTAAAGCATTTTGATAGCAACATTCAATTTAATTAAGATACTTTTACTATGGTCCGCAAAAGTTAACTTTTTTTCTACCCACTTCTTTTCATTGCTGTTAATTTTTAAATTTCTCAGAGGCGTAAAACAATCCTTTCTTTTACGTATAAAGAAGATAGCATGATTCTTTGGCATAATTATTTTCACTTTCCAGTCCTTATAGTATTGAAATATTTTGTTTGAATCTATTTGGAGATTTTCTTCAACAACTGAACCTAGTTCATGGGTGGAGTATATTGCAGCATTATCAGCATACATTGCAATACTATAAAAAAATACTGTGGCGCTGGCAGCCCGGTATGGGCCATGGCCTAGCTTCTTGACACTCATTTGTGTTGCTCGTGTTTTCATTTTTGTCACATCTGAGCGGGGCCTACGGTTTATCGCCGAGTCCGAACGGCACTCCTTAGGCAATTTTTTACTTTCGGGAGTTTGCCATTGCCCGCCGAAAGGGTGATAGTTGGGTAAAATTCGAAAATCTGCAGTATAGATATTAAATAGAGTAGGTGCTAAAACTGAACCCTGAGGAACTCTAGCTCGAATAGATTTTTTAGAAGTACAGATGTTGTTGAATGATACTTCAAATTCTCTACCATCTAAAATTCTTTATATTATTTTAATTAAATACGGGGGGCAGTTAAACCTCAAAAGTTTGTAAATTAACCTTGTGTGCCGGACCGTGTCGAAAACCTTTTCTATATCTAGCAGTATTTAACCTGTGTATTTATTTTGAACAAAATTAAATTTCACATGTTTTGAGATTCTCAAAATTTGATGCGATGTGCTGTGATAATTGCGAAATTCAATCCTCTAAAAAGACCTGAAGCTTCAATTTGATTACTTTTTCAAGGATCTTACTATATACACTGAACAGACTTATAGGCCGGTAGCTGGAAGGAGTTTTTCATTACAAAGAAAATTGAAAAACTCAACGCATTTGTTTCGTATGCCTCTGGCATTCCAATATAATAGCTAAGCGAATATTGATTAATATTTAACATTAGAATATAAATACTTAACTGAAAGCTGTGCAATTACATTCATTTGCTATAATTGTTCCACTTTCGATTTGCATTGGCCAAGCTCTGCGCTCTGGAACATGCTGAATATTCTGCTAACGTTTTTGCTGAATAGAAACTTTCGGAAGAGAGAGAAAGTCTACAAAGCTGGAAAACTTTCGTAGGCGCACCTGCCGACTGCCGTGAGAATCGGGATCAATTAGTCTCCAGAGATGTATTTTCTCGCATTTCTCTGAATTTAGTTCAACTAAAACATGACTAATCGGTTGACTTGTGATTGCCTGCAGTTGGCGCATTTAATAATTTCAACAGATATGCATTTGTCGGTTTTATGGTTACCAGAGCAGTTAGCCCAGAATGTCTTGACATTGCAATTTTTCTCTCCATGGCCGAACATTTGACTAATGTGGCATTGTGTCAACTCCCACCTCACTTGAGTTCGGAAAATGGACTTAATGCTTTTGCGAAGATCAGCTTAGTGAATTGAACCGTTTTTAAAATAAATAAAATAAATAACGTCGGTAAAATTTTTATGTGTTTTTTTTTTCATAGAAGATATCATTCTAGGACAATGATAGTTTCTTCATGGCATCAGCAGGGTTCATACTTTATTCCTGAAAAAAATCAGTCCTTAATATGCAACTGGATTGCAACAGAGTATAATTGAAAATAATATAAATTTGGGCAAATCATGGAAATTTCAGATGGTCACCATTTCGTTCCTAACTATTCTGTTCAGTTCAGTTTAATTTTATAATATGAAATACACAAACACTACCCTATCAAAAAAGCAAAGTAAAAAGTTAGAGCCTATTATATACAAGTATGATGTAATAATTTTCGAAATTATTTAATCGCCTGCGTACGCTATGGCATGTTGAATTGAGCTTCTGTTCACCTTATTGCTGACAGATTTTAATAACAAATGTTTCAGTAAAAGTCACGTCGACATTTTTTTTAAAATGGACTGTCCATCGGTGAGCACATTAAAAATGATATACAGCATTCGTTTACTAATGCCCTGCTTTTCAGGGTGTAGAAGAGTCGCTCTAACCAAATAATATCGAAGCGCAATCAGGAAAGCACACATGCACTGGATCTTGGTTTTGAAACCGAGTTGATTATCCTGAACTATATTTTTGCCTTCTAATGATACTAATGTTCGGAAGAAACTGATCGACCGGAGATTTCCCGGGCTGGAAGAGTCTTTATCCTTTTTTGGGATGGGATATACCACGCCCAATGAGCTGAGTAATGGGCATTATTCATTATTATTAAACAGGTTGGCAAAAGTGTCCACTGCTTCTAGTGGGAGATGTTGAAGGACAATTTTCAGTATTTCATCGGTTTCCACTGATTTCTTGTTCTAAGTGATTTTTGTTTTTTTAACTAAAACCTCGTTTATTATTGACTGTGTCAATACCCTTTACCCTTTACACTTTACCCACAGCCATGGCCATTTACACTTGAAGATCCCCAAATGCTATTAGTGTTTCTGTATTGATTTCAATTTACGAATTCTTGGACTAACAAATCTTCGCTTGGATACCCAAACAGTTTAGGCGGTTTCAGGCAATTATTTTATGAAGCTTCCGAAATACGAATGTATAGGTATTATATGGGACTTCCTTATACGTGCGTTAGTGTCTTTCTGCATTCATTTGTGCGAATAAATGTAGAAAAAGAAATAAAAGAATATTAACTGTAGGACACTTTAAGGGGAAAAAGAAAAGTTTTTTTTCATTTGAGTTTTGATTAAGCATTAGGGCGGGCCATCTGCAGCTGGTGCACGCAGATTTGCAAAGAAAGTTTGTGAAAAGCCAATTTACCCTGAACAGTGAGCTTGTGTCTTATGGAGTGGCGTCATTATTAACCCATCTCTCTTCTGGAGAAGAGAGCCTTACCATGGTATAGTTATGGTCAGAAATTATATATTTGGACTCATGCGAATAATAGTTCCAGCCAGTTGGGTCTTCCCACACAAGCTGTCCAACAATTGATTTATTGCACACTTATAATCGTGTAATCAGTCGTTGTGATGAAGTCGCTTCGCTTCCACGGAGGTGCGATTTAACGCCATTGGAAGCTTTTTCGTGGAGTGCCATCAAAAATCGATGCAAACTATCCAAAGACGATTCAGGTACTCAAACACAATACTAGTCAACCTATTCGTAAAATATTGAAAACCTGAATTGGCACGATGGTCTACTGCCAAGACAGCCTAGGGGTCATTATTCTTGTTTTTTTGCTAACTACTAGCTTATGTTCAGCGAACCAGGTTCTCAGTAGATGCGCATCATGGTTGATATCAGCTACTAGGTTCAAAGGGTTGATAGAGTCATATGCGATTCCCAGATCATCAGTATAAGCTTTAACTTTTCCATTAAGGCAGTGCAAATAAGGAATTGATATAAATCAAAAACATGGTAGGTCCAACAACAGGCCCTTCAGGAACTCCAAGATGAATAGTTTTAAGAAGACTAAGACTCAGCCCTACTCTAACCTGTTGTATCCTGTCATATTTCATCACTTTTCGGAAAGTAACTTCTTTTAAAGTAACAATCATTAAAAAATATTGAATTGTGTTTTTCTTAAAACATTTTTAAAAAATACCAACAGATGATTTTACCCTTTATTTGATAAAATTAAGTTTCGCTTACATATTTTCGTTTAATAGCCGAGAAACATTGACTAGCCGGCTCGTGAATAAGCAGAATCTTGTTGATTTATTTAGTCTTGCTTGGGTTTGTTGCTCATGGGTGTATATAAGTTCTTCGTTGTACAAGAAGTTAAAGATTATGTTTTTATTTCATAATCAGTTACTAGTTTTTTTCCCAGCATTTAATAACAGTGGGTGCCGCTGAAATAGGGTAGGTGCTAAAAGGTGTCAACCTGGAGATATCCACATTCTACACATCGAACAAGGCCTTATTCGCGGTACTCCGACATATTTGGAGCTCAAGTAAGGATTTCCGAGACTAAACTGCCACGGCGAATGCTATCGATGGCAAAAGAAGCACCTATTTCACTGGGAAACTTAGCATCATAGACAAATTTGCCAACATTGATGTGTACGTCCCCCCCAAAGGAGAATATAACCACACCAAAGATAGCTTCACGAGCACTTGGACAAGCAATGCCTTATGCATATGACATTAAAATTCAATTCAATTCGATTTTTATTTCACGTAGCTAAAATTACATTTCAATATTACATAATTCGTTTTTTAGAGTTTTATGATACTTTCTTTAATCCTCTACAACTATGATTTGATAACATTAAATAAAATTAATACTAATAATAAAAAATAGAAAAGGGAAAACTACAAACAAAAACCCATTTGTAAATCTAGAATTGCAATCATTCCGTAAAATTATAAGATTAACCTTTATTAGAATATACAAATTCAGTTTAAAACGTTAGGTGCTTTACAAGCTCATTTTTAGAACGAGAACATTTTTCAATCAATCTTATATTAGAATGATTGATAAGTAAATGTAATAAGTTGCCATTGACTTTTTCATAAAGTTTAGTTGTCGAATAGTGCCATGGCAGATTAGGCATAATTTTTAATAATTAATTTTGACATCTTTGTAGCTTCGTACCAGACAGGGGCTTCATACAAGAGAATAGCTTGGAATAAAGCTCTGCAGATTATTACTTTTTTGTCTCTGTTGATAGAGAACTCTATTCAATTTTTTTATTTTATCGATGGTAGTTGATATGTGTTTTTGAAAGGCTAGCTTGTTATCTAGCACTAATACCAGATATTTGCAACTTTCTGACTAGTCTATGTCAGTCTATGTAAACTAAGTTTAGTATTGCTTGGAAGAAAACATGGTTTTCTACGCCGTGAGAACCAAATTCCTTGTGTTTTTTGAGCATTAATCTTGATTTTCCACCTTAAAAAGTATTTTCAAATTTGGTGAGAGAAGTTTGCAGTACATGATAAACGTCGAGAATTAAAGTACCAGATGCGAAAACAGCAGTATCATCTGCGAACATGGCCAACTTTCGCTACCTAGACGAGGTTGGTCAAATACATTAAAGTTGAGCAAAGTAGAGCCTAGAATGGATACTTGTGGCACCCCATGTTGAATATTTCTAACTGTTAATTTGAAATTTGAATATTGACAACAAAGTTTCTATTACTGATAAAACTTTGAATTATATTTAAATAATCATGATGGGAAAATCAAGTTTAAAGAGCTTATGAGCCAGTGCGTCGTCCAGTAATACGAGCCCTGTAGATTCTTTTAATACAAATTTGATTTGATTTTTGATTCAGACTATCTGATGGTTTGTGCTGTGTCCACTTCTAAAACCGAAATGAAAGTTTGGTACTATATTTTTCTCGATAAGTGTTTTGTCTATTTTTTATTTGATCATTTTTTCAAGTAACTTGTTTAAACAACTAATCGCCCTAGTGAGTCCGGAATGGTGAGATGGTGGCGGAAGAGCTCCTATTGAACCAACAATAGCACCCAGAATGGGTTACTGGCTTTCGGTCTAACCCCTCGTCCTACGGGTATTGAAAAATGGAACTGGGCCTTCAGGTTGGGGGTTGTGTCACTGGGGTAACTTCCAGGCCATGGAAAAAAATTTAGAAAGATCCGAAACATAAACAAGCATAAACGGATACGGACGGATCTATTGTTGACAACCCATGCAAACGATTTAAGAACAACGAACAACGATGGCCCCAGACTGCTACACACCAGACACTACCGCCATCAAAGAAATTAGATGGGATGGGCCGGCGAAAAGAGGATTAAAACTGCTTCATCTACTACGGCGATTGATATCGACCGCAAAAGCTGTGCGTATTTGGATGCGGATTTGTTGTTGGAGGCAGACTTAGGCATGAAGTCTTAAGTTTCCTGCATGTGAACGAGCGCCTCAGAGCAATTCGAATCAAAACTAAGTTTGCCAACATTAGCCTGATATGCGCTCATGCCTCCACATAGGAGAAACATGACGACACAAAAGATGCCGTCTATGAGCTCTTGAACAAGACCTACAAGAAATGCCCTAACTATGACATTTAAATTATTCTCGACGATTTTAATGCAAAGCTAGGAAGAGAATGCGTCTTTGATAGCTCTATCGGAAAATATAGCTTGCACGACACCACCTCCGATAGCAGATTCAGCTAATCCACTTTGCGGTGGGGTGAAACATTGTCGTAGCAAGCACGCGGTTCCCATATCTCGATATTCACAGGAGGACTTGGACAACTCCTAATCAATCAACTGTCAACCAGATTTACCACATTGCGATTGGTGCAAGACGCTCCTTCAGTATTATGTATGTCCGAACGTTCCGAGGAGCCAACATTGACTCGGACCATTGCATTGTTGTAGCAAAGGTACGGGTGTGGATATCCCGAACAGCGCAAAGTCTAGCGAGTTATGGTGTAAACCTTCGCGAAGTTTAAGAACAACAAAATTTGTCTCTTTTTTGGACGTTACTTGTCCATCCATTATTTCTTAAGTTTATACTAAAATATAATTTTTACGTAATCAAAAAGGAACACATGAAAGTTTATTATTACAATAATGAAAGAATGTAGGGCAAAATTTGCGAAGGCTTAGGATTACAGTTTCAGGAATGTGTTTGTGGGAACAATACATTAGATTTATATAACATATTGGAATGCCTGTGGTAAATGATATCAGGTGTTGGGGTTACCTAAGGGGTAACTGTAACTCGCGGTCGAAGAAATTGGGAGATGCCACTTCAGGAATGAGATTCAGGTAAAAGGTAAAAAAAAAATGTCACGGACCCAAACCCCGAGCCTAAGCCTGTAGGGTCGAACAAGAGAATATCGTAGTAGAGTCTCAGTCGATGCTGATGATTTGGAAGGATCATTTCTGTAGACATAACGGGGATAACGAACCAAATATTGCTGTCAGGCAGAATGTACATTTCATCCGGACCTGGATTAAGTATAGATAGCAATATCTATAAAGCGACAGGCAATGATTTGGTGTGAAATATACACGAACTCATCTCTAAAATATGCTCGGACCAAAGTATTCCCTATGAATGGGTCCTTAGCATTGCAACCTTCTGAACTGCAATAACTTAAGATACAACATCGCATACAAGATATTATCTGCTATATTGTGTGAACGCCTGAAGTCATTTGCAAATTGTCCATAACAATTTGGCTTTGGGCCAGGAAAGTTCAGCGTCGATCAAAGGACCGAATATGACCTTATCTACAGAGACAAGCTGTACAGAGCAATGTCTAGTTTCGGCATCCCTTCCGAACTCGCCTGTGTGCAAGATGATGATGGAGAATGCGCACTGCCCCATACAGGTCAGTAAAAATCTCAAGGATTTTTTTAGAGACGATTATTGCCTAAGGCCTAGATCCATCTCGGACTATAGCGCTACCTAAAGTAAGTAAGTGATGGCTCTTTTAGTCTACTTGAAGTGACATTATGGTTTTTATCCTGTCATATTCGTTCCGTTTCTTTTGTAGTTGTTTACTTAACATTTTTTTATAGCATTTTGAAATCATTCTCTTGCATTATCGTTGTGTTAGTGTGTTGTTGCCCTAGTAGACAGGCAATAACGAGTTTAGAGCAAAAATTTGCTGTGACCACATTATGGTCTGATATGATATGATATGGACTTGGATAACATGTGATCGATTTATTGAAGAGTAAGTATGGTGAGCGTGTTATCTTAAGAAATAGGTCGATTGGCCGCCTCGTTCGTGCAATTTAACGCCGCTATGTTAAGTCATTGGCTTATGTCAACAAGCTGACGACGTTGAAAGAGCTCAGAGCCAACATTGATCGCAAAATAGCGGCCGAGTCGTTGAAAATTGGGTCCAACGAATCGACCGCTGCAAACGTGCCCGCGGTGGCCATATGAACGAAGTCGAATTCAATTCATAAATGTTTTGGTTGTACTTCAAGCCGATAATGAAATTTTTGAAATATCTTAAATGGTTTGCGTTTTATTTAAAAAAAAAGTTGTCAAGTCCTTATTGGAAAAAATATTAGCTCATTCTGATAAACATGCTTGTTGAAGATAGCGCTACAGTCCAAGGCGGACATGTCCCTCAGCCAGCTCGATCACTCACTAGCTGCCTTCACTTTCACACGTTTAATTGTCTGCGGTCATGTTAATTTAGTATCTAGGCAAGAGTAACGTGAAATAGAATTCAGATTCGATTTAAGCTGACAAAATTTTTGGTATGTAGAACGATTTTCAAGAAAATAAAAAAAAGGGTGAGTAGCTATCTTGTTCAATAAAATAATCGGTCGGACGCGTTAGTGAATTAAAGTAACTGATGTTCATTTAGCATAAGTATACATATAAGATAAAGAAAAGATAAATTTTATTCTGCTAACTAAATATAAACTACAATTAAATAATATGTACTTAGAGTTCAATACTTGGTAACAAAATTAAACAATATTCTAGAAATTCAAGCATTTGGTACCAAATTAAAACATTAAAACAATATTCTAGTAAACCTTTAAATAGGAAAAATTTTACGAATCTGGTGTATGATGCGTCTGTCCACGGCCACGGATTGGATGAGAAAAAAGTAAGAAAGAAAGAAAACGTAGTCGTCGATTAGGCCGGAAACTTTGTTAATAGTATTGCCAAGAGTTCTGCTAACAATGCTGCCAAAAGTATTGGCCAGGAATGTGAATAAATCTTGCATTTAGTCTTTAATCCAATTTACATACATGTTTTTTTTTTAAATTTCTGACTCGCCTAACTAAAAGATTCATTTGTACCAGTTTGTCCGAGCTGTGTATAGGGTATCAGGTTTTCTACCTTCCGAATCAAGCTAGTAACTCCTTCAGCAGTGGGTATCCCTTAGTTTAATGGCGTCAAGCTGTTCGCTGAAGAAGGTATCCCGTTTATTGCGTTAAGGGTTGTACAGTCATGTAGAATTTGTTCAGCTGTTTCGTCTTCTTTGAGGCACTCAGGAGAGTCGACTAGTCCTATTTTGTTGAAGTGATGGCCCAATTCAAATATGCAGTTCTGCGGAGGCACTGCGGTAGTAGTAAAGCAGCGAGCTCATAAATCCAACATTTTGGCGTTACTGCTCAAGTCAAAAGTTCATTTTTGCAGTTGTTAAGCAACTGAAAGTCAAAACTAAGCAGCTGTGCAGTAATAATTTGTTTATTGCAAAGAAATATTTAGCGGTTGTGTTGCGCAACTTATGCATATTTTTTTGACGTTTTTGAATTCACCCGATATCTTAAACCATGATGTTCTGTACCTGTACCCTACTAGGTTTCTGATATCGTGTCGACTTAGATAGATAGACATGTATTGGCATTTTTATTGAGAGGCAGGGTGGCTCGTTTGACCTGAAGTATCATCCCAATATGAGATGCATTTTGAGTGTTCCCAGCTACTGATTGCTAGACTGCTACTTTTGTGGTGCATCAACAGGGTTCAAATCCATTAAAGGGAGTGTCTGAGCATTTTCTGGTCAGTTCGTTTCTCTTTTCATTACCATAACTTCCCTTATGCCTAGGTACCCACAATAGTTTGGTCTTATTCCTTGAGCTAAGTTTTTGGAGAATTTTAAAGCGGTACATAACTGATTTGGGGTCATGGATGTACAAGCTAAAGGCATTTATAGCTGCCTGACTATCCGTGAATATATGGATGTGTGCGCCTTTGGTACACTAGAGCTGTAGATAAGGTTGGCGTATTCTTGATTGGTAATAAACCCACTTTTAGGAACTGTTTAAGAGAGGAGGACTTAAGTCTCATTCACTGTTCTCCTTTACAACAAAACATTGTAGAAGACTGACAAGTATCTGATAAAATGCAACACCGAAAACGAGCCAGTACGATATGATAACAGATTACCGAACTGGAGAACATATCGGAAAAACTTAGTGGTCAATGCTGATTTGCTGTCGTCAGCACCACTTACAACAGCGGATGCTGACGTGGTACAATTCCAACTCAATGACATCATCCTTTCTTCCCTCAAAAATAGCTGCAAAACAAGGCAGATTGTGGTTAAACAGTGCGTAAAATGGTGGACTGAAAACCTTGAAGCTATTCGTATACTCTCGCCTCTCCTGTGGTCCTTGGTCATAGACGACCTGCTCATTAATTTAAGCAACCAAGGCTACAAGACAATTGGTTATCCCGATGGCCTAGTCATTATCATTAGGGGCAGAAAAACAAACAAATTCACTGCACGTATGCTCCTTAGATAGTCCTCGACTAGTGCACAATGGAGAACCTCTCCATTAATCCAAACAAGAAGACGAAAATTAAACCTAGGTTTATGCCCGTATCATATAGCATATCTCTGTGATGCCTGATATGTCACAACAACCTCACAAGAACGAGGTGAGTCACAATTTGTGAAGTTTTCGTATTCTAACCAAAACCTCACAAGTTGTGAGCATCACAAGGAAAGGTTTCTTGTTGGACAGTGTACAAATGTAGTAAATAATTTATTTATTTTAGATTACAGTGTAGAAGAATTCTACGATATTTGCGGGAAAGGAAAGATGCTTTCTCATTAATTGATTACTGTTTCATAAATTTTTTTCGCCATTTTTCGTTATTTTATTATTTATTTCACAATCTTCTATTAAATAATGATTGTGACTCATTAGTTCCACTTATCGACACGATCGTTGAGTAATCCAACGAGGTAAAATATCTAGGAGTAGTCCTTGATAAAAGGCTGAATTTGAAAATTTGAACTCTCATTTAAACAATAGGATGACCAAAGCTACTAACGCTTTCTGGGCCTGCCGTCGCATGTAAAGCAGCACATGGTGGATCTCTCCAAGATCACTCATTGGATCTATACAATGATGGTCAGGCCCATCTTAACATATGCTTCTGTAGTATGATGGACTGGACTACGGCCACGCAAAAAACTTCCAATTAAAAAAACCCTTACAATTCAAAAGAGTACAGCGTCAAGAAGGTCTGGGCATTTCCGGAGCCATTCGGAACTGCCCCACAACTCTTATAGAAGCAAAAATAGGTCTAACGCCCCTTCACTTTTTTATCAACAAAGTGTATTTACGCCACTTTCTCTCTCCACTGAGACCATAGAAGTAAGGGTAAGGGTCAACAATAACCCACCAAATAGCCGAAACGGCATAAAGTGGTATACGGGTGGTTCTAAAATGGAAACGGGGGTGGGAGTTGATATACGCGGGTCAAACACAAGCATATCAATTGGTCCGAGTGTACACGTCATTCGCAGATCTACACGCCATTCAAGAATGCGCTATATAACTCTGGTATGAAAGGCCCAAACATCCATATATTAAAGGATAGTCAAACAGCTATAAGTGCCGTTAGCACGCACATCTCTGACTCCAATTCAGTCATGCACTGCTTCAAAACCCCTTCAAAAACTCAGCTCAAGGAAGACGTCCAAACTTTGGTGGGATTCTGGGGATGAGGGAATTGTTGATAATGAAAACGCCGACGAAGTGGCCAGAACTGGCTTAGACACCCCCTTTAACAGACCTGAACCCTTTCGCTGCATCCCCAAAAGTGCAGTCAATCTAGCTATAAATAGATGGGAGCACACGAAGGCCCCAGGCCAAACGAGTCGTCCGGCCCATCAATAAGAAGCCAATAGGTATCTAAGTCGGCACTATTTCAGAAAACTAGTAGGATACCTTACAGGACATCACGGTTTAAGATATCACCTCAACAAAAGAAGAATAGTCGACTTTCCAGAGTGCCGACTTTGTCTTGAAGAAGACGAAACAGACAGACAGGCAGGTAGAAAACCTACTAGCCTAATCACAATTCTGACAAACTGGTACAAAAGATCTTTCAGGTAGAAGTGCCGTATCTCGCAAACAGAAATTTAAAAAAATAAAATTCTGACAAGACCAGATATGACATTTGCGATTGGTGTGCGAGTGTGTGCAGTACCATAGTATTTATTCCACCGTGATCCAGAAGTCTACAGAAAACACGCATAGGCCAACGACGCGTAGGTCTGGACGTTGTGTATGAATGGCAAAGCTTATCGAAGGTATCAATTCCTCCTTCGGTACTGTTATAGTCCAGGGTCATTTGTTTCGTCGATGTTTCATCCACATCATCTGTGTAATGGTTTGTCGAGAAGAGTAAAACTATCTTCTTCTTTTTTTGGAGCACACGAAACCAAAGTCTTGTCTTCATCAAATGCAAACCTTGAATGACCTTCTTATTTTCGAGACAAAAATTTAGCTGGAATCTCCCTTTTTTTAAAGTTCCTAACATCGTCAAATTATATTCTGTCAACATCATCTGAAATAGCGGCACAGAAGAGAACCAGTTGTCCACTGTAATGTTCCTTCCAGTTCCACTGATACTCTCTGTCAATTTTCCTACATAATATGAAGG
This sequence comes from Volucella inflata, assembly GCA_928272305.1. Lineage (NCBI taxonomy): Eukaryota > Metazoa > Arthropoda > Insecta > Diptera > Syrphidae > Volucella > Volucella inflata. Next base: position 14,991,035 of record OV743719.1, read on the forward strand.
TACTAACTCATTTGTTTCAACTTCGACTTTGCCAACGTAGGGAATCGCATCTTTCATGTACCATGTACGTGAGTCATTCATCATAGCAATTTTTTTATGTGTGCCTCCCACACACTGAAACTTGACCAGTACTGTCAAGACAACCAAGAACATCTTACCATCGGCTGCACTTAACACAATCTGGGGCATCCGTGATACAAACAAAATAACGGTGAATCCCTTATTGAATTCCCTTACAGTAAAAATCTAGTTATCTTTATAAAGAAATAAACCCACTTATAGAATCTCCATAAAAGAGAAAATTTTGGACTTCACTCTCTCTTCTCCTTTTCTATAAAATATCGTGGAAGGCTGGCACTTGTCCGATGAGACATCGGATATGTTCAAGATATATATTATATATATATCATATTATGTTCAAGATAAGGTACAACGTCGAGAACCCGCCAGTAAAATGTGATAGCAAACTTATGATCTGGAGAACATATCGCCAACATTTAGCGGTCAAAGCTGACGGGCTGTCGTCAACACCACTTACAACAGTGGATGCTGACGAGACAAAGTGCAGGCTCAATGATATCATCCACTCCTCTCTTAAAAAAAAAAAAAAAATAAAGCAAACTGTGGTAAAACGGTGCGTACCACGATGGAATAAGAACATTGAAGCTATTCGGAAAAGAGTGAGAAAACTTTTTAACAAAGCTGAACGCACTAAAAATTGGGAACAATCCCTTTTGACCTTTTACAACCAAGAGTTGCGAAGATTAAAGACAGCTTCCTGGCGTACAAACTGCGAGAAACTTAAAAAATAGCTTCCGGCTGTAGATTGCCTGGCTCTCCGAAAATCACACAAATTACATAAGGTTATTAAATAAACCAGATGGCACAATCATACCGTAAAGAAACCGTTAAAACCCTGCCTCAAGTGTACTGCGCAGGGTCCTTTAACATTGATATGTATAACGGACCGTCAACTGAGGTTCCTCTACAGAGAAACCTTAGCAGAATCAACAGTTCATCCGGAAAACTCTTCTGCTCGGATAAGATGAAATGTGCTATTGGCATTCAAATCATATAACGCTCAAGGTACAGTTTCCCAGCTTTTTTGCAGAAGAACTAGACTTTCTTGTACCTAACCTAATACCCTTATTTAGGTTCAGCTTCCACTATAGTTACGTACTACGCACTTGGAAGGGGGTTCACATTAAAGAAAACTTAGAAAATAGCTTGCCTCTGCACCAATGCCAATACTTAAGCTGACACCAGATATAATAAGAAAGTTGCACTCTTCGTGTTTCTAAACATAGAAGGTGCTTTCGATAATACTGGATATGAGTCTATATCAAAATCTTTGCGCCGGAGGAAGATCGATCAACCAATCATAAACTGGACCAACACGATGCTAGAAAGCCAGGTAGTCACTAAATAATAAATAATAAATAAAGCAACCGACGCTACAATATAATTTGATAATGACCTTGTCATTATCATTTGGGGCAGAGAAGCAAGCGAAGTAACTGCACATTGCAAAAAGTATGATACATACCAAAGGGCTAGATCTTTGCGACGAGGCAGACCTTAAGATCTGCGAGGTAACAGACCTTAAGATCTGCGAGGTAACAGACCGCCTTCAAAAGACATTATGCTTCGACAAAAGATTCTCTACAGAGATTTCTAGCAAAGACGCATTGGTCAGCAACAATCCACCAAACAGTCAAAACGGCGTAAAGTGGTATACGGATGGTTCTAAAATGGAAACGGAAAAGAGTCCTGGTGTATTCCAGGCTAAACTACATGCCAATCAAGAATACGCCAACCTTATCTACAGCTCTAGTGTACCAAAGGCGCACACATCCATATATTCACGGATAGTCAGGCAGCTATAAATGCCTTTAGCTTGTACATCCATGACCCCAAATCAGTTATGTACCGCTTTAAAATTCTCCAAAAACTTAGCTCAAGGAATAAGACCAAACTATTGTGGGTACCTAGGCATAAGGGAAGTTATGGTAATGAAAAGAGAAACGAACTGACCAGAAAATGCTCAGACACTCCCTTTAATGGATTTGAACCCTGTTGATGCACCACAAAAGTAGCAGTCTAGCAATCAGTAGCTGGGAACACTCAAAATGCATCTCATATTGGGATGATACTTCAGGTCAAACGAGCCACCCTGCCTCTCAATAAAAATGCCAATACATGTCTATCTATCTAAGTCGACACGATATCAGAAACCTAGTAGGGTACAGGTACAGAACATCATGGTTTAAGATATCGGGTGAATTCAAAAACGTCAAAAAAATATGCATAAGTTGCGCAACACAACCGCTAAATATTTCTTTGCAATAAACAAATTATTACTGCACAGCTGCTTAGTTTTGACTTTCAGTTGCTTAACAACTGCAAAAATGAACTTTTGACTTGAGCAGTAACGCCAAAATGTTGGATTTATGAGCTCGCTGCTTTACTACTACCGCAGTGCCTCCGCAGAACTGCATATTTGAATTGGGCCATCACTTCAACAAAATAGGACTAGTCGACTCTCCTGAGTGCCTCAAAGAAGACGAAACAGCTGAACAAATTCTACATGACTGTACAACCCTTAACGCAATAAACGGGATACCTTCTTCAGCGAACAGCTTGACGCCATTAAACTAAGGGATACCCACTGCTGAAGGAGTTACTAGCTTGATTCGGAAGGTAGAAAACCTGATACCCTATACACAGCTCGGACAAACTGGTACAAATGAATCTTTTAGTTAGGCGAGTCAGAAATTTAAAAAAAAAACATGTATGTAAATTGGATTAAAGACTAAATGCAAGATTTATTCACATTCCTGGCCAATACTTTTGGCAGCATTGTTAGCAGAACTCTTGGCAATACTATTAACAAAGTTTCCGGCCTAATCGACGACTACGTTTTCTTTCTTTCTTACTTTTTTCTCATCCAATCCGTGGCCGTGGACAGACGCATCATACACCAGATTCGTAAAATTTTTCCTATTTAAAGGTTTACTAGAATATTGTTTTAATGTTTTAATTTGGTACCAAATGCTTGAATTTCTAGAATATTGTTTAATTTTGTTACCAAGTATTGAACTCTAAGTACATATTATTTAATTGTAGTTTATATTTAGTTAGCAGAATAAAATTTATCTTTTCTTTATCTTATATGTATACTTATGCTAAATGAACATCAGTTACTTTAATTCACTAACGCGTCCGACCGATTATTTTATTGAACAAGATAGCTACTCACCCTTTTTTTTATTTTCTTGAAAATCGTTCTACATACCAAAAATTTTGTCAGCTTAAATCGAATCTGAATTCTATTTCACGTTACTCTTGCCTAGATACTAAATTAACATGACCGCAGACAATTAAACGTGTGAAAGTGAAGGCAGCTAGTGAGTGATCGAGCTGGCTGAGGGACATGTCCGCCTTGGACTGTAGCGCTATCTTCAACAAGCATGTTTATCAGAATGAGCTAATATTTTTTCCAATAAGGACTTGACAACTTTTTTTTTAAATAAAACGCAAACCATTTAAGATATTTCAAAAATTTCATTATCGGCTTGAAGTACAACCAAAACATTTATGAATTGAATTCGACTTCGTTCATATGGCCACCGCGGGCACGTTTGCAGCGGTCGATTCGTTGGACCCAATTTTCAACGACTCGGCCGCTATTTTGCGATCAATGTTGGCTCTGAGCTCTTTCAACGTCGTCAGCTTGTTGACATAAGCCAATGACTTAACATAGCGGCGTTAAATTGCACGAACGAGGCGGCCAATCGACCTATTTCTTAAGATAACACGCTCACCATACTTACTCTTCAATAAATCGATCACATGTTATCCAAGTCCATATCATATCATATCAGACCATAATGTGGTCACAGCAAATTTTTGCTCTAAACTCGTTATTGCCTGTCTACTAGGGCCTGTCTACTAGGGCAACAACGAGTTTAGAGCAAAAATTTGCTGTGACCACATTATGGTCTGATATGATATGATATGGACTTGGATAACATGTGATCGATTTATTGAAGAGTAAGTATGGTGAGCGTGTTATCTTAAGAAATAGGTCGATTGGCCGCCTCGTTCGTGCAATTTAACGCCGCTATGTTAAGTCATTGGCTTATGTCAACAAGCTGACGACGTTGAAAGAGCTCAGAGCCAACATTGATCGCAAAATAGCGGCCGAGTCGTTGAAAATTGGGTCCAACGAATCGACCGCTGCAAACGTGCCCGCGGTGGCCATATGAACGAAGTCGAATTCTATTCATAAATGTTTTGGTTGTACTTCAAGCCGATAATGAAATTTTTGAAATATCTTAAATGGTTTGCGTTTTATTTAAAAAAAAGTTGTCAAGTCCTTATTGGAAAAAATATTAGCTCATTCTGATAAACATGCTTGTTGAAGATAGCGCTACAGTCCAAGGCGGACATGTCCCTCAGCCAGCTCGATCACTCACTAGCTGCCTTCACTTTCACACGTTTAATTGTCTGCGGTCATGTTAATTTAGTATCTAGGCAAGAGTAACGTGAAATAGAATTCAGATTCGATTTAAGCTGACAAAATTTTTGGTATGTAGAACGATTTTCAAGAAAATAAAAAAAAGGGTGAGTAGCTATCTTGTTCAATAAAATAATCGGTCGGACGCGTTAGTGAATTAAAGTAACTGATGTTCATTTAGCATAAGTATACATATAAGATAAAGAAAAGATAAATTTTATTCTGCTAACTAAATATAAACTACAATTAAATAATATGTACTTAGAGTTCAATACTTGGTAACAAAATTAAACAATATTCTAGAAATTCAAGCATTTGGTACCAAATTAAAACATTAAAACAATATTCTAGTAAACCTTTAAATAGGAAAAATTTTACGAATCTGGTGTATGATGCGTCTGTCCACGGCCACGGATTGGATGAGAAAAAAGTAAGAAAGAAAGAAAACGTAGTCGTCGATTAGGCCGGAAACTTTGTTAATAGTATTGCCAAGAGTTCTGCTAACAATGCTGCCAAAAGTATTGGCCAGGAATGTGAATAAATCTTGCATTTAGTCTTTAATCCAATTTACATACATGTTTTTTTTTTAAATTTCTGACTCGCCTAACTAAAAGATTCATTTGTACCAGTTTGTCCGAGCTGTGTATAGGGTATCAGGTTTTCTACCTTCCGAATCAAGCTAGTAACTCCTTCAGCAGTGGGTATCCCTTAGTTTAATGGCGTCAAGCTGTTCGCTGAAGAAGGTATCCCGTTTATTGCGTTAAGGGTTGTACAGTCATGTAGAATTTGTTCAGCTGTTTCGTCTTCTTTGAGGCACTCAGGAGAGTCGACTAGTCCTATTTTGTTGAAGTGATGGCCCAATTCAAATATGCAGTTCTGCGGAGGCACTGCGGTAGTAGTAAAGCAGCGAGCTCATAAATCCAACATTTTGGCGTTACTGCTCAAGTCAAAAGTTCATTTTTGCAGTTGTTAAGCAACTGAAAGTCAAAACTAAGCAGCTGTGCAGTAATAATTTGTTTATTGCAAAGAAATATTTAGCGGTTGTGTTGCGCAACTTATGCATATTTTTTTGACGTTTTTGAATTCACCCGATATCTTAAACCATGATGTTCTGTACCTGTACCCTACTAGGTTTCTGATATCGTGTCGACTTAGATAGATAGACATGTATTGGCATTTTTATTGAGAGGCAGGGTGGCTCGTTTGACCTGAAGTATCATCCCAATATGAGATGCATTTTGAGTGTTCCCAGCTACTGATTGCTAGACTGCTACTTTTGTGGTGCATCAACAGGGTTCAAATCCATTAAAGGGAGTGTCTGAGCATTTTCTGGTCAGTTCGTTTCTCTTTTCATTACCATAACTTCCCTTATGCCTAGGTACCCACAATAGTTTGGTCTTATTCCTTGAGCTAAGTTTTTGGAGAATTTTAAAGCGGTACATAACTGATTTGGGGTCATGGATGTACAAGCTAAAGGCATTTATAGCTGCCTGACTATCCGTGAATATATGGATGTGTGCGCCTTTGGTACACTAGAGCTGTAGATAAGGTTGGCGTATTCTTGATTGGCATGTAGTTTAGCCTGGAATACACCAGGACTCTTTTCCGTTTCCATTTTAGAACCATCCGTATACCACTTTACGCCGTTTTGACTGTTTGGTGGATTGTTGCTGACCAATGCGTCTTTGCTAGAAATCTCTGTAGAGAATCTTTTGTCGAAGCATAATGTCTTTTGAAGGCGGTCTGTTACCTCGCAGATCTTAAGGTCTGTTACCTCGCAGATCTTAAGGTCTGCCTCGTCGCAAAGATCTAGCCCTTTGGTATGTATCATACTTTTTGCAATGTGCAGTTACTTCGCTTGCTTCTCTGCCCCAAATGATAATGACAAGGTCATTATCAAATTATATTGTAGCGTCGGTTGCTTTATTTATTATTTATTATTTAGTGACTACCTGGCTTTCTAGCATCGTGTTGGTCCAGTTTATGATTGGTTGATCGATCTTCCTCCGGCGCAAAGATTTTGATATAGACTCATATCCAGTATTATCGAAAGCACCTTCTATGTTTAGAAACACGAAGAGTGCAACTTTCTTATTATATCTGGTGTCAGCTTAAGTATTGGCATTGGTGCAGAGGCAAGCTATTTTCTAAGTTTTCTTTAATGTGAACCCCCTTCCAAGTGCGTAGTACGTAACTATAGTGGAAGCTGAACCTAAATAAGGGTATTAGGTTAGGTACAAGAAAGTCTAGTTCTTCTGCAAAAAAGCTGGGAAACTGTACCTTGAGCGTTATATGATTTGAATGCCAATAGCACATTTCATCTTATCCGAGCTGAAGAGTTTTCCGGATGAACTGTTGATTCTGCTAAGGTTTCTCTGTAGAGGAACCTCAGTTGACGGTCCGTTATACATATCAATGTTAAAGGACCCTGCGCAGTACACTTGAGGCAGGGTTTTAACGGTTTCTTTACGGTATGATTGTGCCATCTGGTTTATTTAACAACCTTATGTAATTTGTGTGATTTTCGGAGAGCCAGGCAATCTACAGCCGGAAGCTATTTTTTAAGTTTCTCGCAGTTTGTACGCCAGGAAGCTGTCTTTAATCTTCGCAACTCTTGGTTGTAAAAGGTCAAAAGGGATTGTTCCCAATTTTTATTGCGTTCAGCTTTGTTAAAAAGTTTTCTCACTCTTTTCCGAATAGCTTCAATGTTCTTATTCCATCGTGGTACGCACCGTTTTACCACAGTTTGCTTTATTTTTTTTTTTTTTTTAAGAGAGGAGTGGATGATATCATTGAGCCTGCACTTTGTCTCGTCAGCATCCACTGTTGTAAGTGGTGTTGACGACAGCCCGTCAGCTTTGACCGCTAAATGTTGGCGATATGTTCTCCAGATCGTAAGTTTGCTATCACATTTTACTGGCGGGTTCTCGACGTTGTACCTTATCTTGAACATAATATGCACATGGTCTGATAAAGATGTCTCATCGGACAAGTGCCAGCCTTCCACGATATTTTATAGAAAAGGAGAAGAGAGAGTGAAGTCCAAAATTTTCTCTTTTATGGAGATTCTATAAGTGGGTTTATTTCTTTATAAAGATAACTAGATTTTTACTGTAAGGGAATTCAATAAGGGATTCACCGTTATTTTGTTTGTATCACGGATGCCCCAGATTGTGTTAAGTGCAGCCGATGGTAAGATGTTCTTGGTTGTCTTGACAGTACTGGTCAAGTTTCAGTGTGTGGGAGGCACACATAAAAAAATTGCTATGATGAATGACTCACGTACATGGTACATGAAAGATGCGATTCCCTACGTTGGCAAAGTCGAAGTTGAAACAAATGAGTTAGTACCTTCATATTATGTAGGAAAATTGACAGAGAGTATCAGTGGAACTGGAAGGAACATTACAGTGGACAACTGGTTCTCTTCTGTGCCGCTATTTCAGATGATGTTGACAGAATATAATTTGACGATGTTAGGAACTTTAAAAAAAGGGAGATTCCAGCTAAATTTTTGTCTCGAAAATAAGAAGGTCATTCAAGGTTTGCATTTGATGAAGACAAGACTTTGGTTTCGTGTGCTCCAAAAAAAGAAGAAGATAGTTTTACTCTTCTCGACAAACCATTACACAGATGATGTGGATGAAACATCGACGAAACAAATGACCCTGGACTATAACAGTACCGAAGGAGGAATTGATACCTTCGATAAGCTTTGCCATTCATACACAACGTCCAGACCTACGCGTCGTTGGCCTATGCGTGTTTTCTGTAGACTTCTGGATCACGGTGGAATAAATACTATGGTACTGCACACACTCGCACACCAATCGCAAATGTCATATCTGGTCTTGTCAGAATTTTATTTTTTTAAATTTCTGTTTGCGAGATACGGCACTTCTACCTGAAAGATCTTTTGTACCAGTTTGTCAGAATTGTGATTAGGCTAGTAGGTTTTCTACCTGCCTGTCTGTCTGTTTCGTCTTCTTCAAGACAAAGTCGGCACTCTGGAAAGTCGACTATTCTTCTTTTGTTGAGGTGATATCTTAAACCGTGATGTCCTGTAAGGTATCCTACTAGTTTTCTGAAATAGTGCCGACTTAGATACCTATTGGCTTCTTATTGATGGGCCGGACGACTCGTTTGGCCTGGGGCCTTCGTGTGCTCCCATCTATTTATAGCTAGATTGACTGCACTTTTGGGGATGCAGCGAAAGGGTTCAGGTCTGTTAAAGGGGGTGTCTAAGCCAGTTCTGGCCACTTCGTCGGCGTTTTCATTATCAACAATTCCCTCATCCCCAGAATCCCACCAAAGTTTGGACGTCTTCCTTGAGCTGAGTTTTTGAAGGGGTTTTGAAGCAGTGCATGACTGAATTGGAGTCAGAGATGTGCGTGCTAACGGCACTTATAGCTGTTTGACTATCCTTTAATATATGGATGTTTGGGCCTTTCATACCAGAGTTATATAGCGCATTCTTGAATGGCGTGTAGATCTGCGAATGACGTGTACACTCGGACCAATTGATATGCTTGTGTTTGACCCGCGTATATCAACTCCCACCCCCGTTTCCATTTTAGAACCACCCGTATACCACTTTATGCCGTTTCGGCTATTTGGTGGGTTATTGTTGACCCTTACCCTTACTTCTATGCTCTCAGTGGAGAGAGAAAGTGGCGTAAATACACTTTGTTGATAAAAAAGTGAAGGGGCGTTAGACCTATTTTTGCTTCTATAAGAGTTGTGGGGCAGTTCCGAATGGCTCCGGAAATGCCCAGACCTTCTTGACGCTGTACTCTTTTGAATTGTAAGGGTTTTTTTAATTGGAAGTTTTTTGCGTGGCCGTAGTCCAGTCCATCATACTACAGAAGCATATGTTAAGATGGGCCTGACCATCATTGTATAGATTCAATGAGTGATCTTGGAGAGATCCACCATGTGCTGCTTTACATGCGACGGCAGGCCCAGAAAGCGTTAGTAGCTTTGGTCATCCTATTGTTTAAATGAGAGTTCAAATTTTCAAATTCAGCCTTTTATCAAGGACTACTCCTAGATATTTTACCTCGTTGGATTACTCAACGATCGTGTCGATAAGTGGAACTAATGAGTCACAATCATTATTTAATAGAAGATTGTGAAATAAATAATAAAATAACGAAAAATGGCGAAAAAAATTTATGAAACAGTAATCAATTAATGAGAAAGCATCTTTCCTTTCCCGCAAATATCGTAGAATTCTTCTACACTGTAATCTAAAATAAATAAATTATTTACTACATTTGTACACTGTCCAACAAGAAACCTTTCCTTGTGATGCTCACAACTTGTGAGGTTTTGGTTAGAATACGAAAACTTCACAAATTGTGACTCACCTCGTTCTTGTGAGGTTGTTGTGACATATCAGGCATCACAGAGATATGCTATATGATACGGGCATAAACCTAGGTTTAATTTTCGTCTTCTTGTTTGGATTAATGGAGAGGTTCTCCATTGTGCACTAGTCGAGGACTATCTAAGGAGCATACGTGCAGTGAATTTGTTTGTTTTTCTGCCCCTAATGATAATGACTAGGCCATCGGGATAACCAATTGTCTTGTAGCCTTGGTTGCTTAAATTAATGAGCAGGTCGTCTATGACCAAGGACCACAGGAGAGGCGAGAGTATACGAATAGCTTCAAGGTTTTCAGTCCACCATTTTACGCACTGTTTAACCACAATCTGCCTTGTTTTGCAGCTATTTTTGAGGGAAGAAAGGATGATGTCATTGAGTTGGAATTGTACCACGTCAGCATCCGCTGTTGTAAGTGGTGCTGACGACAGCAAATCAGCATTGACCACTAAGTTTTTCCGATATGTTCTCCAGTTCGGTAATCTGTTATCATATCGTACTGGCTCGTTTTCGGTGTTGCATTTTATCAGATACTTGTCAGTCTTCTACAATGTTTTGTTGTAAAGGAGAACAGTGAATGAGACTTAAGTCCTCCTCTCTTAAACAGTTCCTAAAAGTGGGTTTATTACCCTCATTTACTATGGATAAGTTTTTACTCTAAAGAAATTCTAAGAGTGACTCACCTCTTTTGTGTGTATGCCGCTGCCCCAGATTCTATTATGCGCATAAGCGTCGCAGCCGATGATAATGTGTCCATGTCATCACAGTAATGGACAAGTTTCTGTTCTGGTGTGTGAGGCACTTCTTCAGTGTCTCCTGAAATGTACGCCGATACGCATACAAATTTATGTATTGCTTGGCCCGTGTGACGTTCGATTAGGACTGCCACCAGGTCCCTGGTTATGAAGCCTGGAATGAGAGAGAACTTTATTTCTCTCGCAATAGAAAATGCTGCTCTCGGTCTTAAAAGACTTTTGGCAAAAATTATCTCCCTTTGACTTCGCTAGTTAAAGCAAATGTCTTACCACTGTTTGCGCATGTCTCCTGGATAAGTCCTATAGCGATGTTCTTTTCAGCATATCGCTGGCTAAAGGTGTCCGTAGCACTTATAGCTCGGTGCAGGTTTGCCTGCAGCACGATCGGAAATGTTGTTATTTCTTACATGAAAATTCAGCGTTCGGTACTCTGTAGGGTTTATTATATCCTTTACGTCGTGCGGCTGCCGGTTAGGAGTGGCTATCTTACCAATCTCTCGGACTTTTGTTGATTTGCAATGTGTTTTTCCGCCTTCTTGCGCGATCGGCAGCCAACTTTGGCTTGAATCGTTTCTGGTCGGTAGATTTGTTTTTTCTGATCTCATTGCCATGCTGTATCGTTTTTGTAGATTCTTAAGGTACAGCTTCTCTTTTAGCTGTTAATTCAGCGCTTGCGGTAGCGCTATCAGTTCCCCTAGGTAGAATCTTGCTGTTGCTATCCCCAGCTCCATCTGAAGTGGTAGTCGTCTTTGTTATGGTTATTGATTTGGAGATTTGCTTGGCTGCCTTATTGGGGCTCTTGAGTATGAGGCTGGTCTGACCGAAGCAGTACGAGACTAGACTCTTCTGATCCACGAGCATATTCATCGCGCTCTCTTCATCATCTCTGGTCTCTGATCTTTGCAGAACTCTATACATTCTTGTGTTGAGTTCTTTGTTTTAGCCACTAAGAATTGCCAGTTCTCTCTCGCTATCCTGGTGTATCCTGGTGACATGTGGAAAGAACCTTCTGATGACATATCGTTTCGGAAGGTCTTCCTCACCAGCAAGCATCATCTCTAAAAGACATTTGTTTAGGAGCTTACAGAAATTTCTCCTCATCCACTCCACAGTGGAAGGGTCCACGCGGACGATCAAAAGCCAGCCGGATTTGAAAGTTGCGACACGAAAGGCTGGCTTTGCCTCCTCATCACATAGTTCGATTACAATGTCCATAATCCTCTCTAGTATCTGAACCATTTGTTCAATTGTGAGAAGACTGCGATCGAAATCGACCGGTATGACTTCCAGTCCGACAGAGTTTGCTATATTGCTATACGACGCTTTGTCGACGGTAGTGTTCCCGGTGCGAACTCGTTTGCTTGGCATTAGGAGGGGTTCGGATCGCATACACTTCACCTGCGGACCCTTTTCTGCCACTTGTTTTTTCGCGGTAACTCGGGCTTGCTCGTAGTTGCACCTGATCTTTGTCGTACGATTGAACCTTCGTTGCCCTTTTAGCGTGTATATGTCGAACTCAGAGCCAATCTTCACAACTTTTCTAGAGGTCTCTGGTACATCTATCTTATCGGGCTGCATTTCACCTGATAAGGGACTATGCTAGTTTCTGAGAAGGAGTCGCCTAAAACAAACAAGTTATTTTCAAGATCCTCCATCTCTGCGTCAGTGCTTACTGACTCCGCCTGATTGGCAGATATAACGTCGGCATCGACAGAGTGTTCAAAAATATCCCTACTTGATGGTGCGATTGTAGAGGCATCATTTTCTATAGTTATTTTTGTTGTTTTTCTCAATTTTGTAATCCCACGAGTTAACGGGATGATCTGCCGCCCGTGGTCTACCCGTATAACCACAGGAAGGCTGTCTTTAAGTCGAATTTCGCCTGGTATCCAAACTTCGCAAACTAGCGAATAAACACCCTCTTAGCGATGCATCCATTGGCGCTTGCTGTTCCACCACTGGGACCCTCTCCTTCGTTACCCGGGCTTAGGACCGGCAGAATGCTTGAGTGCCAATTGCATATAAGCATCTAGGCGGAGCTAATCATCAAATCATCAGATACATTAAACTCCTCATGGCTTGCCGAAATGGAAACGGTGAAACTGTCCTCACTGCTGACGTGATGTGATTGGTTCACATCAACTGACCCATTGCCCAGACGATAGATTTCTAGACCCAGAAAATTTTTCGCTGGAAATACCCTGATTTTTAAGTTGAATTGCAAATATTTCAATAGCTTTGAAATTTTCTATCCGTCCTTGGCTGCGACCAGGCCATCGTCGATATAAAGTCCCAGGATCAGATTTCTCCCTCCACCTAAACTTACAAATGCGCAAAGTTTAGCACTAATCGAAAGTCCTTCAACAATTTCGTAAATATCGTGTTCCAACAAAGCTAAACCTGTTTAAGTCCATACAGACTTTTCAGCAGCTTACACACACGCGGAGTATCATCCTGATAACCCCTTGGTAGCCTCCTAAATAATTCTTCATAAGGTAACTTTGTTTCTCTGCTACAATATTAAGTATGGTTTGAATTGATATAATCTTTGCAAAAGAGTTAAATGTTTGGAAGTAATCAATTCCGAATTACTGGCTAAGTGCGCGTGCAACAAGTCGTACCTTATAGTGCTCCCCTTCATTACCAGCCGCTGGCTTAGCTTAGTATACCCACTTGCAATCAATAATTTTACGATCTACAAATGAACTCATCAACTTCAATGTCCGGTTTTGACGTAAGAACTCTATATCCTCATCTATGGTTTGTTTCCACAGATTCATAGCTGTGAGGAGTAAATGTCTCAGCTACAAAAGTACAACCATCCACAATGCAGTGGTTAACCACTGCCTGTATTATATCTCTTTTAATCTGTCCTTAGAGTTCGATTCTAGGTATTCTACTTCTGCATTCAGATTCTCTTTATTGGTGTCCTTAGAATCTGCTTTTAGGTTCCAGCTTTTCAGAAGTTTCGGCTGTATTGGTTTCTTCAGTGAATCTCTCATCTGCTTTCTCAGGAAAAACAAGAACCATCATTTTCTATTTCATTATGATTCGGGCCAAACACCACATCACGTGCCACTTCGACCTTATTTTCCACCGGTATATAAACACGATACCCTTTTACACATTCATCATGAATCGAATCATGCGGCTACATATTATTTTATGATTTCATCAAAATTCAACGGCGTAGGGAGTTGTTGGCAGTTCACCAACACTTCCATGACTGCCTTGGTATAGAAGTGGTGCCTCTTTGAATCTGCTCTGGGAACAATGCCACACACGATAGAATATTTTCGCTCTTCACCATTATGTGAGCACGACTGCTACCACATCGTTGTATTTCATCCGTCGTTTAACAGACCAAGACGCAGGGACTGCTTTTTTTGAGATCATTCATCGTCTCCGAGTTACCAAAAATCTATAAATAATAGAAGACAAGGTATCAAAGTCTCGGCGTCAAATCCCGTTCAAACATTTCCAATTCCAAATCATCAGACATTGAAAATTTTAAGTGTGTAAAAAGTGTCGTTTTATAAATTCGTATTTAGCTTTAATTTTAATATGAACTGTATTGTATTTGTTAATTCGAGATACATAAACATTTAACATCAAGATAGCGATCCGATCACGTGCGCACATCATCGATATGGTACTTACTTACTTACTTTAAGTGGCGCTACAGTCCAGGGTGGACCTGGGCCTCAGTCAACAAGCTTCTCCAGCCAGCTCGATCCTTGGCTAGCTGCCTTCAGTTTCGCACGCTAAGTTGGCTGAGGTCCCCATCCACTTGCGTGAATTACGTTTGGGATGTACCCGAACAGGAAAAAAAACAACTTGTTGTTACAAAGTTTGACCCAAAAGCAAAAGTATTTATTTTTTCAAAGGTTTTTATACATAAATTCTGCTGACAGTTTCTAAAAAAAAGTTCTAAACTCGATATTTGCATATCGTGGGATAATTCTGAATAAAAGCAACGTTAACAATTAATATCGTGAGACAATTTAAAATGAAAAATGCAAAACTAACAATTTATATAAAACAGAGAATTTGCTGTTTGCTGTAGGGTGTATGACTCTTAGCTGAGTGTAACGTAAATCCTCCCCCTTAAGAATGGAGCGACGGCCATAGGAATTCTTCTTTTGGATTTCCGATAGTTGGAGCGATAATGGGTGGTGGTGGAAGTTGCAGGGATATAGCTGTAGGTTGCGGAACATCCTTTCCTCTTCGAACGAAATATATGACGGTTACTGCCAAGCCAACTATTAGTAGTAAGATGCAGTTGCTGATGATGTTAGCTCTAATGATGTTTCTTTGCTTGGAGACCATGATTCTTATGCTGTCGTTCTTGAAGTCTTCTAGTTTTTTTAGTTTAGGTGCTTCAATTAAGGTTGTCGTGTTTTTGTTCATAACTGTTGTAGGGAAGATGTGGATTTCGTCAAAGTAAATGCTGTCTAGACTTTGGTAGCTGATGTTATTGATGTTGATGGTGGAGTTCTTGAAATGGAGTAGTACTGTGCCGCTTGTGGTGATTTCTTGAGGTTCACAGGATGATATGATGGTTGTATCTGGAGTGTTTACTAATATTGAAAATTATATTAGTATTGTTATAGTATGCCTGTAGACCAAGTAATTCGTAAATGTGTGTATCTGAATTTATCTCTAAGGATTTGTTTTGTAATTGATAAAGAATTGTTTCGAGTTTTTCGGGGTACAACATTTGTTTAGGAATAATGTTTAATTTTGCCAATATTAAAGATTTTGATATACTAGATAGATGGTTATTTAAAAGGTCGATATTATAATTTATCTGGTTTAAATATTGAGTGAGTCTACGGGGTTTTTCGTCTGATTAGATTCTGTTATTTAGTTCAAAGCGAGAGTAATTTAAGTAATTTCCAATTATTTAGAGTTGTTTATTGATTTGATCTGTTAAATTTTGAAACTTGTGTTGCATCCGAATGTTCACCGCTGTAATTCTGTTTATGTTTTTCGAATTTGTTTCGCTTTCTCTGTTAAGGTCATCGATTTGTTTGTTTAGTTTGAGTACGTCGTCTGCGTTCATGTTGCCCGAAATCATTTTAATAATCGTACCTAGTCCCTTTATAAGTCCTCGTCGTGTTCGGATTTTTGGTGAACAGCTATCAAGTTTATGCTGTACTTCTTTAATTTTTATATCAAGGATGGATATTGAGTCTTTAAAATCATTGATTTTTCTAAATGTTAATAACGAATTGCTAATTTTGTCAATGTTTGTTTGGATTCCGAAAGTCTGACAACATGTATTAAGTTATTAAAATTTTTAATAAATTTGGCTGGTCCACGTTTCATCGTCAGTATTCCATTGTTATTTGCTAGGTCATGTACTTCTAGTTTTTGTGCATTAGTCGTTAGTGCTATGGTCGTTAGTATTGTAATATTTCAGCTAGGGCTCGAAATGATAAAACGTTATTCTGTTTCAAAACACTCTATTTATTATTATTTAAAAACAACATCCAATTAGATCACAAACAATTTCACTACTATTTCAAAATTCAAATCTCTTATCTTTTACTTATTAAGACTTAGTTCCTTTTCTATCGCTTTCCAAAAATCAACTTATCGTCCGCAGTTTCTCATCCTGTATTTATACCACATTTGTCGGGTTCTGGTTCTTTCTCGAAACTTCTGGTTTGAAACTGGGGTAATAACTGAACTTTCCAACGTGGAGAGTTTGTAAAGTTATGCAACACTGGATAACTGAATAATTGATTTAATCACATATATACCACAGTATTGTACAATTTCAACTAGGGTTCGAAATGATAAAACGTTATTCTGTTTCAAAACACTCTATTTATTATTATTTAAGTACAACTTTCAATTAACTCACAAACAATTTCACTTCTATTTCACAATTCAAATCTCTTATCTTTCACTTAGTAAGACTTAGGTCCTTTTCCATCGCTTTCCAAAAATCAACTTATCGTCCGCAGTTTCTCATCCTGTATTTATACCACATTTGTCGGGTTCTATATCCTTCTGGTAACTTCTGGTTTGAAACTGGGGTAATAACTGAACTCTCCAACGTGGTGAGTTTGTATGATCCTAAAGTTATGCAACACTGGATAAGTGATTTGATCACATATATACCATAATATCCGCCCTTAAACTTGTTCGACCCGAAAAAACTCTTCGACATTCTGCCCAATATATCGCTATTCGATCCACATGAACCACTTTCATCTTTCCTCTTCCTCGTTGAATTCGATAGTTAACATCGTTGATGCGTTTTACGACTTTATATGGTCCTTCCCAGTCTTGCTGTAATTTGGGTGATACGCCTTTCCGTCTATGAGGGTTACATAGCCACATTAGATCTCCTTCCTGGAATCCCGTTGTGGTCGCCTTGACATCATACCTCGTTTTCATGCGTCACTGGCTATCTTGAGCTTATCCTTGGTTCTTTGGTGCACGTCCCTAATAATCTGTCTGAGGTCTGCAACATAGTCGTCTTCATTTCTGTTCTCTTCAGATGGCGGTGATCCAAACATCAATTCACTAGGTAACCGGACTGTTCGACCGAAAAGGATTTCCGATGGAGTGTGACCTGTGGTGTTGTGTACTGCACTCCGATAGGCTAAAAGAAACATTGGAATTTGCCTATCCCAATCGCATTGCTTGTCACCAACGACCTTTGATAGGTGTTCATTCAAGGTTCTGTTGAAGCGTTCTACCATCCCGTCCGATTGTGGGTGGAGCGGTGTTGTTCTCGTCTTTTTGATACCCAGTAACTCGCACATCCCTTGGAAAATCTTGGATTCGAAGTTGGGCCCTTGATCCGAGTGCAATTCCATCGGTACGCCGAACCTGCTCACCCAGTTGTAAACGATCTGTTCAATCACGGTTTTGGCTTCCTGGTTAGGGATAGCAAAAGCCTCAGGCCACTTACTGAAGTAATCCATAACAACAAGAATGTAGCGATTTCCCTTTTCGGTTTCAGGAAACGGTCCTGCGATGTCAACTGCGATTCTCTCGAAGGGCGCTCCAACGTTGTATAGCTGCATTCTGCCGTGAGTTTTCACCCTCGGGCCTTTACTGGCGGCGCAGGTGACACACTTTCTGCACCAATTTTCGACATCGTCCTTGGCGTGCACCCAATAAAAACGTTCTCGCACCTTTTCTAACGTCTTAATCACTCCCAAGTGGCCTCCGGATACTCCATCGTGCAGTTCCCTTAGCACGTCACTGACTCTCGACCTTGGCACAACGAGCTGCATCACAAACGACTTTCCATCCGAGTTTTCCCACCTTCGTCTCAAAACACCATCTTAAACATGAAGCGAGTCCCACTATGCCCAGTATGCCTTTAGTTCGGGGCTTTTATTGGATATTTCCTGCCAATCTGGTTTTTCCAAAACGCACGCTCCGATCGATTGTCCTTGGTTAAGTTTGATGCTCTTATTTCCCACATTCAAGATTCTTACTGGTACCATTTTGCCTTTCGGCTCAACGAGTATCTTACCCACAACGTAATTCTGATAATGATTTTTAGAGTCCGGCTCAGTCAATCAGAATCGATGGCTCCCAAGATCACCTTCCAGCTTCGCCCAAATAAGTGTCTCTGCGGATGGTGGTAAGATCTCGTCCTTGCTGACTACTGTCCTAAGGTATGTGGCATTCTCATTCCCGTACACCATCGGAATCTCGACGTTCCTGTACTTAAGTACTTGAGTTCCGATGTCGAGCACTACATTGTGCGCCTTCATAAAATCAACTCCAATGATGCACTCGTCGCATATATAAGCCATTAGGAATACGTGGGTGAATGTTAGTCCTGCCAGATTGATCGCAAGAAGAACCTCTCCATACACCTTTGCCGTCGCTCCTGTTGCTGTTTTCAAGCAGTAGCTACTGGTATTGTGCAGCCATGAACCATGAGCGATATCCCTTCTTATAATGGAAGCGGTGGCACCGGTGTCAATGGTGGCCACGCATTTATTCTGGCCAATGTGGGCTTCCACTGTAAGACTTTTGTTACTTCGTTTTGTTTGGGAGACTTGGATTTTGATCCTGGGGGCGTTAATTTCAGAAACCAACTACTGCACCTCGAAGTTGTTTCTTACACGTTTCCCGCCTGTTGACTTGACGTTGCGCTGTTTGCAGGATAGATGCCAGATGCCTCTTCGTTACGCCTCCTAGCAGCGCATTGCGGACAACTGCGTTGTTTAAGTGGAGACCTGCACTCACTCTGCAGTTGTCATATTTTGTTGCAGTTCCAACAACGGACTTGTCCTCCATGCACACTGTTCCGCTCCACGACGTCTGCTCGTTGGCAGGAGCACTCCACGGCTGTCACTTCTTTCACGCGGTGGATTCCTTGAGATGCTTGGTCGGCAGCTTTCATCGTCAGGGCAAATGCTAGGGCCTCAGGAAGGGTTCGCTTTCCAGCCATTCTTACAGCCATTTGCAACTGCCTATCTTCAATCGCTTGGGTAAACGCCTCTACAGCCATTTCGTTGATAAGGTCTTCTCCGGCAATAGGATAAGATAGATGCGCTAACCGTTCGATATCGGCCTGCAATTGCTGAGGTTTTTCGCCCCTCTTCTGGACTCTGCTGCGCAGTTGGAATCTGTATACTTGCTGCATATGGTCATCTCCGAAGCGCATTTCTATGGCTTTAACCAAAGCGTCGTAGTTGAGTTGTTTATCTTCTGAGATGGTTTGCAGCAATTGCGCAGCTATTCCTCTCAGAGCCAGCGTTAGTACAATCGACTTTTCTCCGTCGTCCCAGTTGTTAGTCATGGCAGCTGCTTCAAATTGTCTTCTATATATTGGCCACGATGTTTGGCGATCAAAAACAGGCCTTCTAGGGCAGTCTGTAGAATTTTCTCGGACCTTCTGTTTCTTTACTCTCTCTAGTTCTGTAGCAAGATTCTCGATATTGTGTTCAACCTTCTCGAATTGTGCCTCGTG
This sequence comes from Volucella inflata, assembly GCA_928272305.1. Lineage (NCBI taxonomy): Eukaryota > Metazoa > Arthropoda > Insecta > Diptera > Syrphidae > Volucella > Volucella inflata. Next base: position 15,010,651 of record OV743719.1, read on the forward strand.
CATATTTAATTTTTAATCGATTATTTCGAATTTCGCTTCTAGAGAATTCTTGAACTCTTCGACAGTGTCTTCTTTGCGGAAATAATGAAATTCTTATGTTCTTCTAGAGAATTCTTCTCTTCTTTTAGAGAATTCTTCTGTTCTTCGAGAGAATTCTTCTGTTCTTCAAACTTAGAATCCATACTTCTCCTTTGCTCGTCTAAAGAATTCTCCTGTTCTTCTAGAGAATTCTTCCGTTCTTCAGACTTAGAAACCATACTTCTCCTTTGCTCGTCTAAAGAATTCTTCTGTTCTTCTAACTTAGAATTCAATCCAAGGAGTAATTCCATCATAACGGCCATGTCAACTCCTGTGCTCACTTGTTCTTCTTCTACGTCGAAAAAAATGGATCTCGGATATTTGCCTCCTTTTTCGATCGCTTCTTGTAGCCGAAGAATCAAATCACTTTTCCCTCCAGCTGCGGAAAGATTCCGCTTCTCTAGCTCAATTTTCAGCTGGTGTATACTTAGCTCCAGCAATGTACGTGGCATTTTTTTATTTTATTTTTATTTTTTTTTTTACAGCAGAAAAAGTTTTATCCCACTTCTGACACCAATGTACTATTTCAGCCAGGGTTCGAAATGATAAAACGTTATTCTGTTTCAAAACACTCTATTTATTATTATTTAAATACAACATTCAATTAATTCACAAACAATTTCACTTCTATTTCACAATTCAAATCTCTTATCTTTCACTTAGTAAGATTTAGGTCCTTTTCAATCGCTTTCCAAAAATCAACTTATCGTCCGCAGTTTCTCATCCTGTATTTATACTACATTTGTCGGGTTCTAGTTCTTTCTGGTAACTTCTGGTTTGAAATTGGGGTAATAACTGAACTCTTTAATATGGAGAGTTTGTATGATCGTAAAGTTATGCAACACTGGATAAGTGATTTGATCACATATATACCACAGTATTATTAGCCTGAAATTTACGTTTGTTTTTTTTTTACTTTCTTATTTGTTCTAATTTGGTGATTGCTAAATCTAGGTGTAAGTTTATTTCTTCTATTTACTTTTCTTAATATGATTGTGTCTTCTAATTTCTCTAACTTATCTTTAATGGTTGGGTGAATTTTTTCTTTATATTCGTTAAGTTTTTTAAGGTATTCATGCTTATTATAAACTGTATATCTTTATCAAATTTATGTGTCCTACCATAAAATATTTCGTATGGGGTGAATTTGGTAGCAGAGTGGATAGAATTGTTGTAAGTGAGAACAGATTCATTTAAAATTTCTTTATGGTCTCCTGTTTTATTTTGACTATATATTGGCCTGTAAATTTCCGTGAGAGTAGAGTGTACTTGTTCCACCGGAGAATGACTGCTAGTTCGTTGAAAGGAGGTTGTGTGGAGTTCTATGTTGTATTGCTTGCTGACCTTGGTCAGATATAAGTTTCTTGGATACGCCGTGGAGGCTAAAGTAATGCTTAGAGCTTTTTATAACGCTAAAACTATTCTTGGTATACTCTACCCAGCTAGGAATTTCGAAAATTTGTCTAGTATTGTTAAGATCGTCCTATTGTTGATGCTATATACATCAATGTGAATGATACGAGTATCAAGTCGTTTAGAGGGAGTTTCGGGAATTTCGTTTTTAATTTTGGGTGGATTTCTATCATACTTCATATTCTGGCATTTCTCACAATTATTGACGATTTTTGTGATTTTATTTTTCAAGAATGGGAAATAGTGACTTCGTTTTAAGTGGAGAAAGGTTTCATTAATACCTCTGTGATTATTGTTGGTATGGTAGTATAAGATAAGTTTATCTTGTGTATCACTGTCGGTATTGTCTTCTAAAATTTCTGTACAGCGAATGACCTTAAAAATTCTACTGTTTGAAAAGTATTTGGAATAGGTGTTCTGAACAACCTTCGTCATCTGTAAAAATTGCTTTTTTTTTTTGCTGGTAGAAATTTTTTTGAATTTGGATCCTTGAGACTGAAAAGGTACCGTAGTGGCTTGTGATCAGTCACGATAGTAAATTTACGACCAAACAAATAGGGTCTGAAATATTTTGTGGCCCACACGATCGCAAGAAGTTCTTTTTCAATGGTCGAATAGTGCACTTCAATAGAAGTGAGAATCCGACTTGCATAGCAAATAGGTCTATCACTTCCGATTGATCCCTCTGCTAGGACTGCTCCTAATGCGAAGTTACTCGTACTTGCATCGGTGGTGAGGATAAAGGGTTTCTGAAAATCCGGATATTGCAGGATGGTATCATTGATAATTCAAATGAACGAATAAAATCCTCAGTTAATTTTACTGAACTACGTTTTTTCAAACAAGCTGTTAGGGTTTTTGTAAGCTTGGCGAAATCCTTGATGAATTTTCGATAGTAACCTAAAAGGCTTAGAAATGATTAAATATCTTTTTGAGTTCGTGGGATAGGGAAGTTTTGGATTGTGTGAATCTTTTCTGGGTTAGGTTTAACACCTTCACTTGTCACAATGTGACCTAGAAAAGTGATTTCCTTATGATGAAACTCAGCTTTGTCCAGTTGGATTTTGAAATTTGCCTCTTTTAATTTGTTGAACACTTTTTTGAGATTTTCGCAATGTTCTTGTAATGATGTAGAAAAAACTAAAATATCGTCGATGTAAACTAGACAAACTACGCCTTGAAAGGTTGATGGTGCATTCTTTAATCCAAAAGGCATACGTACATACTCGTAGTGTCCCCCATCTACGGTGAATGCTGTCTTATTAATGTCTGCTGGATTCATTTCTTTTTGATGGAATCCATTGGCAAGGTCAAGTGTAGTGAAGTACATACTTTTTCCCAATTTGTATAATTCATCATTAATATTCCGGATTGGATATTTATCGCTCACAGTTTTTTCATTGAGCTTTCTGTAGTCTATTACAAGACGCCATTTAGTTTTGCCGGAGGCATCTCTTTTCTTTGGAACAATCCAAATTGGAGAACTCCAGGGCGAGTAGCTAAGCTGGATTATACCTTGCTCTAACAGTTTTTTTATTTGAGTCTGTACTTCTTCTTTATGGATCTGGGGGTATCTATACGATTTGGTGTAAACTGGGGTGTCATCAGTGGTTTTGATTTGATGTTTAATTTTGTTTGTAAATGAAAGTTTCTGTCCATCTTTAAGAAATATATCGTCGTATTTTCTACAAATTTTGACTACTGCTTTTTTCTCTTCTAAATTAAGATGAGCGGTTCTAATAAGTTTTGTCATATCATCGGAATAGATAGAATCAGTGACTGAGTTACTAGTAGAAAGGTCAAATGGATTTAGTTCAGAAAAGTCATTGCATTGTAGATTGAAGTTTTAAGGGGATGTTCAAGGAAGAGTATTTGATCGCTATTTGGGGTATTTATTACAACCAAATGGCTGTACCATTGTTTTGCCAGGTATATTCCTTTGGGTGGTCAGGTCAGGTGTTAAATGCTTATTGGTAAGCAGAATATCTCCATTTTCGATGTCGACTGGTAGTTTTACAATCGTTTTTGAGATCGCAGAAATAGTGAATTTTTCGGACATTATATTTGGTTTTAACTCAAGTGGAATTCTAGTATTTTTAGTAATAAGAAGATTATTAGATCGACTGAAGCTCTTAAGGAAGACAATGCATCAAGCCCAATTAATCCATCAAAGTAGTGGTGAAAACGAAATACTAAAAATCTTAATTTACCAGATTCATTAAATTCACGAAAGGTTGGAAGAGTGACCTCTTTATCGAGATTGTGAGAATTCAGAACTGTTTTGATTGTTATGGGTTTTATTTTAACCATATCCTCGGGATGTATTAACTCGGGGTTAATAAATGAAGTTGATGCACCTGTATTGATTAGAAATTTAAGGGGAGGAGCTGAAGGGGATAGTATTGTAATATAGGGAAGAACTGAGCCATGTTTATTAACATCTAGGTATTCGATTTGACTGTCGAGGCATTCGATTGAAAATTTGTGTCGTCAATTTCGTGTGTTGAAACTTCTGATGGGAGGTTGCAGTTTTTCTGCATTTGTTGATAAAAATCTGCTTCTGGATTGTAGTATTGATATTGGTCTGCTTCTTGATTGTAGAATTGTTGATAATACTGATCTAGTTGAGGCTGATAATTTATATTTTGTTCGGGTTGGTATGCAATAAAGTTGTTTGTAGCTTTAGAAGTTCCTGGCTGTTCCACTTCATAGATGTTATTGACTGGTCTGAATTGATTGGAATTTCTTTGAGTTCCAACTGTTTGTCTGGTATTACCAGATCCTAGAACCATGGGTTATGGTGATGGTAAATTTCTTGATGTAGAGTTTATTTTGGGTTGTTGTTGGGTATTGGTTTGATGAGAAGTCATTGGTGGTTTTTAGTGGTTTTGTTGATGTGAAAAAAAGGCTTGCCGTTGGAGATTTTGTTGGAAAGGAAATGTATTTTGGAAGGGCATATTATGTTGTTGTTGAAAAGGGATTAGGGGTTGTTGTGCGAAATAATGCTGGAAAGGCATTCTCATTTGCTGGAAAATCGTTCTAAATAAATTTGGTTGTTGTGGAATTTGAACATTAGATGAGGAAACTCTAGTTCCTAAGGAATGGTTTGGTCGAGTTTGTCCCTGAACAGATTTGTTTGCTACCTCGGCCTTAGCGTAAAATATATTTTGTTCTTTAATGCAATAAGAGAACGCGTCCGGAAGGGAGATTGGTTTCTTCGCTCTTATTGTTGAACCTAATGGTTCTCGGACGCCAATCAAATACAAGTTGGGACACATTTCTGAGTACAAATTATTTTTAGCTTTCATAACGTCTTTATTGTATTCATGGACCGCTACATGGTTGCCAATAGTTGCGAAAACTTCGTTCACTTTGCTATAAAATTGTTCGATCGACTGTGATCCTAGACGAAACCGTGTAGGTCTCGAATGAGAGAAGTTTCGTTTCGCTTATCTGAGTAATGCAAAACTAGATTTGTTCTGATTGCATTCCAGATAAGGGGTGTGCCGTACATATTGAGTATTTCATTGGCAGGGCCAGTTATTTTATTTCTTATTGCTCTTAGTATAACTTTTCCATGAGTAGTGCCATCTATTTGAGAGATCAGTGATAAAATTTCTTCGACGTTCGTAATGAACTCGAACAAAAGACGTGGATTGCCATCGAACTTTGGCAAATCCTTAATTGCGTGCGGTACTCGTAAGGCGAGAAAAACGTCAAAATTCGGTACACTACCAGGGTTAGCGGATACGCTTGCGGAGGAAACACTTTTTTCACTATTTTGTGCCATTTCAATTGAACTTAAACCCAAATCAGATTCAGAATCACTATCACTAAAACCAGAATTAGAACAAGTATATGATAAGATAAGGCTTTAAAAGATTTTGAGAACTACTACTAGACTTACATGTACATTTTTCCTTTGTCTTCTTTTCATTGCCTATCCTGTCCTGATAGCCTATTCTGGTTCTATTATGTCCGGCCTTGATATTGGTTTGGTTGATTATAATTTCTTTTTAATATCGGTAAGCCGCCGATATAGTTTCACTTTAATGTCGATAAAACGTCACTATAGTTTAACTTTTTGTTAATATCGATTAACCGTCGATATAGTTCAACTTTCAATATTGATAAACCGTCAGTATAGTTTCACTTTTTAATGTCTTCAAACCGTTAGTATAGTTCAACTTTTTAGTGTCGCTACACCGTTCACACTCCGTCGACTGCGCCACTTACGTTTGGGATGTACCCGGACATGAAAAAAAAAACAACATGTTGTCACAAAATTTGACCCAAAAGCAAAAGTATTTATTTTTTCAAAGGTTTTTATACATAACTTCTGCTGACAGTTTCTAAAAAGTGTGTGAAAATAAGTGTAACTCGATTTTTGCATATCGTGGGACAATTGTCAATAAATGCAATGTTAACAATTAATATCGTGAGACAATTTAAAATGAAAAATGCAATATTAACAATTTATATAAAAAAGAGAATTTGGTTTATGGTGTATTACTCTTAGCTGAGTGTGACGAAACTCGTGTGCCACCTGAGTCTTGGCCTTCTTCTACTGCTCTGTCCCTCGGTATCGGACTCGAAGACTTTTCGGAGCATTGGTGTCCATACGCTCTACATGACTCAGCCATCTCAGTCCTTGGATCTGCACTTTTCTGGCTACATCCATGTCGCTGTACAGTCCCTACAGTTCGTCGTTGTATCTCTTCCTCCACTCACCGTTAGTGCAGACGGGACCGAAGATCGCCCGAAGAATTTATCTCTCGAAGCAACCAAGAACACTCTCATCCATTTTTGATAATGTGCATGCTTCTGCGCCATAGAGCAGGACCGGGATTATTAAGGTCTTATAAAGGGGCTTCGCTAATCAATTGCCTTCTTAGCCAAAAGAAACAGCGGTTGGCAAGAGTTATTCTTCGCTTGATCTCAGCGCTGGTTTCGTTGTCTGTATTTACAGCAGAGCGTAAGCAGATAAAGTCCTTAGCTACCTCAAAATTATATCTGTCGAGTGTGATGTTCTGCCCGAGATGTCGGTTGTCCTTTTTGCTTGACAGCATATACTTGGTCTTGCCCTCATTGACCACTTAACCCACTTTAGCAGCTTCCGTCTCAATACTCGCAAAAGCGCCACTGACATCACGCTGCTTTCTCCCGATTATGTCAATATCGTTGGCGTATGCGAGTAGTTGGACGGACTTTTGAAAGATCGTGCCTCTTGTGTTTGCTGGTGAATTTTGCACTATTCTTTCAAGTACGATGTTGAAAATATCGCATGACAGCGCATCGCCTTGTCTAAATCCTTTCTGGACATCAACGGTAACGGTGAGATCTTTACCGACCTTGATGGAGTATCGTGCATTCTCCATCGTCATTCTGCACAGACGGCGAGTTTGGCAGGGATGCGGAAACTAGGCATTGCTCTGTAGAGCTCGTCTCTATGGATGCTGTCATCGGCGGCCTTAAAATCGATGAATAGGTGATGTGTATCGATCTGAATCTTCTTGGGTCTTCTCCAAGATCTGCCGTAGTGTGAATATTTAGTCGATGGTGGACTTTCCTGGCCTGAAGCCACACTGATATGGACCCATTAGGTTGTTGACGAACGGCTTCAGGCGTTCACACAATACGGCGGATAAAATATTGTATGCAGTTCAGAGGGTACCCTTTTTTGAGAATCGGACAGACAATGCTGAGGTTCCATTCATCGGGCATACTTTCGTCCAACCATATTTTACAGATGAGTTGGTGTATGCCCCTTACCAAGTCATCGCCTGCTGCTTTGTAGAACTCGGCAGTCAGGCCATCCGCTCCAGCAGCTTTGTTGGACTAAAGCTTCGATATAGTTATCTTTACTTCATCCAGGTCGGGTGGACGGAATTGTTTGTCTTCATCGTTCAGGTTGAAAGGTCGATTCAGCCTAACAGCAGTATTTGGTTCGTCATCGCCGTTATACAGTCTGCAGAAATGGTTCTTCCAAATCCTCAGCATCGACTGCGATTCTACTACGATGTTCCCTTGTTCATCCCCACAGGCTTCGGTTCGGGGTTTGTTTTCGTGGCATGTTATTTTTACCTTTTGGTAAGACTTCCGAACCTCATTCCTGGAGTAGCATCTCTCGATCTCCTCGACCCCGCGCCTTCCATGCTCTTTCTTCATCCTCCTGAGAAGCTGGTGTTTGTCTCTCCTCTTCCGCTCATAGAGCTCATTAGCAGCTCTGGTCTTTCTAAGTGGCGCCACGTTATATGCATCTTGCTTAGCTGCATGTGATTGCCCGCTTTCATAATCGAACCAGGGTTTTCGTTGTGGTGGACGAGTGCAACCCAGCATATCAGAAGCGGCATCTTTGATGGCATCCAATGGTCTTCGATGCTTGATGCTGGCGGTATTGGACCTCTTAAGAGATTAATAGACACTCGATCGGAAAAGGACTTGGCGATCTCTTGCGATTGTAGCCATCTAACGTCAAATTTCCTCACAGCATTAGCTTGTCTTGGCGTAGTTTTGGATATCCGCAACCGTACGTTGGCTACAACAAGGTAATGGTCTGAGTCCATGTTAGCTCCTCAGAACGTACGGACATCCAAAATACTGGAGGAGTGTCTTGCGTCCATCGCTATATGATCAATCTGATTGACTGTTGGTTGATCAGGAGTTCAAGTCCCCTTTTGTATGCCGAGATGTGTGAACCGCGTGCTTGCTACGACAATTTTTCGCCCCGCCGCAAAGTCGATTAGCCCGTATTCGTTATCGGAGGTGCGTGCAGACTATGTTTTCCGATCGTTCCACCAAAGATACCCTCTCTTCCTAACTTTGTATTTAATTTACCGAGGACAATTTTAATGTCATAGCTAGCGCATTGCTCGTTGATCTTGTTAAGGAGCTCATAGAATACATCCCTGGTGTCGTCACCTTTTTCCTCTGCGGGGGCATGCGCACATATAAGGCTAATGTTGGGGACCTTAGACTTGATGCGGATTGCTTCGAGGCGCTCGCTCACATGCCGGAAGCTCAGGACTTCTTCTCTTCCGCATCCAAATGACCACTGTTTTTTCCATCGATAGCAACTGCCGTAGTAGATGTCGCAGTTTTTCATCTTCTTTTTGTCCGGCCAATCCCATCGCATTTCTTGAATGACAGTTATGTCTGCGTTGTAGCCTCCGTTAGTTGCTCGGCTGCACGTGGTCTATAAAGGTGTCTAACATTCCACGTGCATATCCGATCATCATCGATATCACCGTTACAAAATTAAGAATCCAGAAAAGGAAAAAACTAGATTCTCTAATACAAATATGTACAGTATATAGCTAAGGTTGTATAGGCGTTTTGAAATGTGCTATTCATATTTCGTCAAAAACTAAATACGTTCAGCCTGTGAAAAACAAATATCTAATGTTCATGTACTTAAGTAAATAACAAACCGCTTGTCTTGAGTTATAGCAAAGTTCATTGAACCTCGGTCGTTAGATTGTCCCGATTGCTTTTGCCTATTTAAGAACATGTAAAACCAATTGTAAAAAGATTAATAAACGAGAGTACAGAGAGTAAAGTGTCTTCCTCTTTTCTATAATACCCAACAGTTGTTACTTTACATAAAAATTAAGCTCAGATTTTCCAATTATTTGTTTAAGAATATGAAGAAAAAAAAATTAATATAACAAACAAATTCACATACAATTTATTTACCACTACATTCATACTCATTAGCTATATACATACATACAGCTCAGAACTGGTATTGGGAACATTAACGATACAATACCATTGGCTTATGCTTCGTGTAGCATAACGTCGCCCGAGAATTGTTTTGATCCATACGCCATTCGATTTTGCCAAATAGATTTTGCACAAAGCAATTCACATCCAATGCTAAAACTTGAAAAGAAAATATTATTAACAAAGTTTTCATCAAAAAATACAATAAAATAAGAAAATTATTCAAAGTGTGTAGTATTAAACATACTTCTTAAAAAAACAAGCAAAACAAAAAAAATTAAAGCAGTTCTACTGCTATCAGAATAAGTTTCATTACATTAATATATTATTTGTTATAAAAAAAGCTTGTTACATTGTAACTACATACATATTTATTTGGTAAACACAAAATAAGGAATAAGTCTTGTAAATATTTTTTCTTTTCTTTTCATATCGGTGTCTTAAAAGTTTTTGTTAATTTTGCACAAAGCAGATTTGTGAGTGTTTGTAGCGTGCCCCTGGTGGTTGCCTTAATTAATCTGATAGTTTTGAATATATTTTTCTTAGTTTATAGTTAGTTTTTATATTTTAATTCGAACTCGAAACTTTTTCATAAAGAAATATTTTTACTTTGGTAAAAGGAACTTTGGTGAAGTCCATTTTGTAAGCCCAAATGGAATACGCCTTAAAATCTTCTGGAAACATTCGAACGATTTTAAGTTTAACTTTCTCTGTATTCATGTTTGTTAAAAGTTTGACTAGGTGAAGTGGACTATGAATCTCTACGTTCTTCAAATACCTAACAATTGCCGCATGAATGCAATTCACTTCCTGGGTTATGGAATGTCCCGGCTGAGGATATCTTTGGACAACCATGTCTATATCATTACGTTTTAAGAACATTTTGATTGCGGTGGAATTAATTTTATTCCTATTCTGCGGAACGCACGATCACTCTATAATATGAACGATTTTAAAGTGGGGTATACTTGGATAAGCCTGTCCAAAATTGTTACTAATGTACTTGCAATGGCAACGATTAGTATAAGGCCTCGTAGAAGTAGCATCTTCCGACAGGTGCTGGTTCCTTAAATGACGAGAATGAGCCTCTGCAGCCGAACATCTTGCAGCTCTGCTAATAAGTCCTACTTCACGCCTCCCCGTGGCGCCATCTAGGAATCTCACTAGAGGTTGCGAAGTGAGATGGTGGCGGACGAGCCCTATAAGGGCCAACGGCAGCGCTCACATCCCGGAACGGGTTACTGGCTTCGGTGTAACCGACCCCTCGTCCTAGGGGCACTCAAAATGGAACTGGTTCTCCAGGTTGGGGGTTGTGCCGCCGGGGTAACTGCCCGGCCATTTAAAAAAAATTAAGTTACGAAGCATCAACAAGCCTCGGATATGGACGGATCTACTGTTGACAACCCACGCAAACGATTTAAGGACAATGAGGTTCGGATATGCACGTGGAATGTTAGATCCCTTAATAGACCACGTGCAGCCCAGCAACTAGCGGAGGCCCTAGAATGCTGCAAAGCAGACATAACCGCCAATTAAGAAATGCGATGGGATTGGCCGGACAAAATGAAGATGAAAAACTGCGACATCTACTACGGCAATTGCTATCGACGGCAAAAGCAGCGCTTATTTGGATGCGGATTTGATGTCGGAGGCAGATTAAGACAAGAAGTCCTCCGCTTCCGGCATGTGAGCGAGCGCCTCGTAGCAATCCGCATGAAGGCTAAATTCGCCAACATAAGCCTCATATGCGAGCATGCCCCCACAGAGGAGAAAGATGACGACACGACACTACGAGCTCCTCAACAAGACCTACGAGCAATGCCCTAGCTATGACATTAAAATTGTCCTCGGTGATTTTAATGCAAAGCTAGGAAGAGAGGGTATCTTTGGTGGAACAATCGGAAAATATAGCCTGCACAACACCTCCGATAACGGATTCAGGCTAATCGACTTTGCGGCGGGGCGAAAAATTGTCGTGGCTAGCACGCGGTTCCCACATCTCGACATACACAAGGGGACTTGGAGAACTCCTGATCAATCAACAGTCAACCAGATTGATCACATTGCGATCGACGCAAGACACTCCTCCAGCATTATGGATGTCCGTACGTTCCGAGGAGCCAACATCGACTCGGATCATTACCTTGTTGTAGGCAAGGTACGGTTGCGGATATCCCAAACTACGTCAAGACAAACTAATGCTGTGAGAAAATTCGACGTCAGGTGGCTACAATCGCAAGAGATCGCCAAGTCCTTTTCCGATCGAGCGTCTACTAATCTCTTAAGAGGTCCAATACCGCCAGCATCAAGCATCGAAGACCATTGGAAACACTGCCAAAACGCCATCAGAGATGCCGTTTCTGATGTGCTGGGTTTCACTCATACACCACAACGAAACCCCTAGTTCGATGATGAATGCCGGCAAGCGCATGCAGCTAAGCAAAAAGCACGCAATGCGGCACTGCAAAAAAAAGACCAGAGCTGCTCATGAGCTCTATGAGCGGAAGAAGAGAGACGAACACCGGCTTCCCAGGAGGAAGAAAAAAGAGCATGAGAAGCGCGCGATCGAGGAAATTGAGAGATGCTACTCCAGGAATGAGGTTCGTTAGTTTTTACCAAAACGTAAAAACAACATACCACGGAAACAAACCGCGAACCGAAGCCTGTAGGGATGAACAAGGGAACATCGTAGTAGAATCGCAGTCGATGCTGAGGATTTGGAAGAACCATTTCTGCAGACTGTATAACGGCGATGACGGACCAAATACCGCTGCCAGGCAGAATCAACCTTTCAACTTGTGCGATGATGACCAACAATTCCGTCCACATGACCTGGATGAAGTGAAGATAGCTATATCGAAGCTTAAGTCCAACAAAGCTGCTGGAGCGGATGGCCTGACTGCCGAGCTCTTCAAAGCGGCAGGCGATGACTTGGTAAGGAGCATACACCAACTCATCTGTACCTCAGCATTGTTTGTCCGATTCTCAAGAAAGGAGACCCTCTTAACTACAACTACAGAGGCATCAGTCTCCTTAACATCGCATATAAGATCTTATCTGCCGTATTGTGTAGAAGCCTGAAGCCGTTCATCAACAACCTGATAGGTCCATATCAGTGTGGCTTCAGGCCAGGAAAGTCCACCATCGACCAGGTATTCACACTACGGGAGATCTTGGAGAAGACCCATGAGCTTCAGATCGATACCCACCACCTATTCATCGATTTTAAGGCCGCGTATGACAGCATCTATAGAGACGAGCTATATAGAGCAATGTCTAGTTTTGGCATCCCTGCCAAACTCGTCCGTCTGTGCAGGATGACGATGGAGAATGCACGCTGCTCCATCAAGGTCGGTAAAGATCTCACCGAGACCTTTGATGTCCAGAAAGGATTTAGACAAGGCGATGCGCTGTCATGCGATTTTTTCAACATCGTACTTGAAAGAATAGTGCAAAACTCACGAGCAAACACAAGAGGCACTATCTATCAAAAGTCCGTCCAACTACTCGCATACGCCGACTATATTGACATAATCGGGAGAAAGCAGCGTGATGTCAGTTGACTGAGGCCCAGGTCCACCCCGGACTGTAGCGCCACCTAAAGTAAGTAAGTATGTACTTGCAATATTGTTTCCCGAGCGACCGCTATGAGCTTCTGTCCAAACAACGCAATAAGTTAATCTTCTTATGCCAGGGATAGCAACTGTTGCAGTAAGACTGAAAATATTTAGCTTCCTCTTATATTAAAATGCGGATGCTTTACGCCTTGGCAAGTTGAACACATTTTGTAAGTCATAGCTTACACATTTTGTTGCATCCAAACTGCTTCTATCTAAATCTCGGTCGGCTTTGAAGAACAGCCAGCTTCTTCGTCCGCTGTCAGATTATATTCATTAATCTTAAATAAAACACATTTGTCACATTGAGCTTTGTTAGGTTTATATAATGAAAGGCTAACTTCGATATTAGAAACCGGTCGGTAAATATTCTGTTTCACTGGATTTGGATATTTTTCAACATAAAGTATATACATTCGAATTAAGTTGAGATTGCTTTCCAGATATTTCTTATCTAAAGTTGCGCAGCAATAATGTGATAGCCTTTAGTTTTTGGCACTTGTGCACCAGTTTTTAACTTGTAAAATGTGAAAAACGGTAATATATTCTTGTTTTACTCACTCACAACGCATTCATAAAAAAAGTTCGACAGACGAGTTACTTACTTTAAATTGAATTTTTGAAATACGAGTAATGACCTGGATGAAGTGAAGATAGCTATATCGAAGCTTAAGTCCAACAAAGCTGCTGGAGCGGATGGCCTGACTGCCGAGCTCTTCAAAGCGGCAGGCGATGACTTGGTAAGGAGCATACACCAACTCATCTGTACCTCAGCATTGTTTGTCCGATTCTCAAGAAAGGAGACCCTCTGAACTACAACTACAGAGGCATCAGTCTCCTTAACATCGCATATAAGATCTTATCTGCCGTATTGTGTAGAAGCCTGAAGCCGTTCGTCAACAACCTGATAGGTCCATATCAGTGTGGCTTCAGGCCAGGAAAGTCCACCATCGACTAGGTATTCACACTACGGGAGATCTTGGAGAAGACCCATGAGCTTCAGATCGATACCCACCACCTATTCATCGATTTTAAGGCCGCGTATGACAGCATCTATAGAGACGAGCTATATAGAGCAATGTCTAGTTTTGGCATCCCTGCCAAACTCGTCCGTCTGTGCAGGATGACGATGGAGAATGCACGCTGCTCCATCAAGGTCGGTAAAGATCTCACCGAGACCTTTGATGTCCAGAAAGGATTTAGACAAGGCGATGCGCTGTCATGCGATTTTTTCAACATCGTACTTGAAAGAATAGTGCAAAACTCACGAGCAAACACAAGAGGCACTATCTATCAAAAGTCCGTCCAACTACTCGCATACGCCGACTATATTGACATAATCGGGAGAAAGCAGCGTGATGTCAGTGGCGCTTTCGCGAGTATTGGGACGGAAGCGGCGAATATGGGTTTAGTGGATAATGAGGGCAAGACCAAGTATATGCTGTCAAGCAAAAAGGACAACCAACACCGACGTCTCGGGCAGAACGTCACCTTAGACAGATATAACATTGAGGTGGTTAATGACTTTGTCTACCTAGGCTCCGCTATAAACACAGACAACGACACCAGCGCTGAGATCAAGCGAAGAATAACTCTTGCCAACCGCTATTTCTTTGGGCTAAGAAGGCAATTGAGTAGCAAAGCCCTCTCTCGGACAACAAAAGTCACCTTTTATAAGACTTTAATAATCCCGGTCCTGCTCTATGGCGCAGAGGCATGGACATTATCAAAAATGGATGAGAGTGTTCTTGGTTGCTTCGAGAGAAAAATTCTTCGGTTCCGTCTGCATTGACGGTGAGTGGAGGAGGAGATACAACTACGAACTATATGGACTGTACAGCGACATGGACCTAGCAGGAAGAGTGAAGATCCAAAGACTGAGATGACTGGGTCATGTAGAGCGCATGGACACCAATGATCCGGTCCGAAAAGTCTTCGAATCCGCCCCCGAGGGACAGCGCAGTAGAGGAAGGCCAAGACTCAGGTGGCGCAGGCAAGTGGAAGAGGACGTCAGCCAACTTAGCGTGCGAAACTGGAGGCAGCTAGCCAGGGATCGAGCTAGCTGGAGAAGCTTGTTGACTGAGGCCCAGGTCCACCCCGGACTGTAGCGCCACCTAAAGTAAGTAAGTATGTACTTGCAATATCGTTTCCCGAGCGACCGCTATGAGCTTCTGTCCAAACAACGCAATAAGTTAATCTTCTTATGCCAGGGATAGCAACTGTTGCAGTAAGACTGAAAATATTTAGCTTCCTCTTATATTAAAATGCGGATGCTTTACGCCTTGGCAAGTTGAACACATTTTGTAAGTCATAGCTTACACATTTTGTTGCATCCAAACTGCTTCTATCTAAATCTCGGTCGGCTTTGAAGAACAGCCAGCTTCTTCGTCCGCTGTCAGATTATATTCATTAATCTTAAATAAAACACATTTGTCACATTGAGCTTTGTTAGGTTTATATAATGAAAGGCTAACTTCGATATTAGAAACCGGTCGGTAAACATTCTGTTTCACTGGATTTGGATATTTTTCAACATAAAGTATATACATTCGAATTAAGTTGAGATTGCTTTCCAGATATTTCTTATCTAAAGTTGCGCAGCAATAATGTGATAGCCTTTAGTTTTTGGCACTTGTGCACCAGTTTTTAACTTGTAAAATGTGAAAAACGGTAATATATTCTTGTTTTACTCACTCACAACGCATTCATAAAAAAAGTTCGACAGACGAGTTACTTACTTTAAATTGAATTTTTGAAATACGAGTAATGACCTGGATGAAGTGAAGATAGCTATATCGAAGCTTAAGTCCAACAAAGCTGCTGGAGCGGATGGCCTGACTGCCGAGCTCTTCAAAGCGGCAGGCGATGACTTGGTAAGGAGCATACACCAACTCATCTGTACCTCAGCATTGTTTGTCCGATTCTCAAGAAAGGAGACCCTCTGAACTACAACTACAGAGGCATCAGTCTCCTTAACATCGCATATAAGATCTTATCTGCCGTATTGTGTAGAAGCCTGAAGCCGTTCGTCAACAACCTGATAGGTCCATATCAGTGTGGCTTCAGGCCAGGAAAGTCCACCATCGACCAGGTATTCACACTACGGGAGATCTTGGAGAAGACCCATGAGCTTCAGATCGATACCCACCACCTATTCATCGATTTTAAGGCCGCGTATGACAGCATCTATAGAGACGAGCTATATAGAGCAATGTCTAGTTTTGGCATCCCTGCCAAACTCGTCCGTCTGTGCAGGATGACGATGGAGAATGCACGCTGCTCCATCAAGGTCGGTAAAGATCTCACCGAGACCTTTGATGTCCAGAAAGGATTTAGACAAGGCGATGCGCTGTCATGCGATTTTTTCAACATCGTACTTGAAAGAATAGTGCAAAACTCACGAGCAAACACAAGAGGCACTATCTATCAAAAGTCCGTCCAACTACTCGCATACGCCGACTATATTGACATAATCGGGAGAAAGCAGCGTGATGTCAGTGGCGCTTTCGCGAGTATTGGGACGGAAGCGGCGAAAATGGGTTTAGTGGATAATGAGGGCAAGACCAAGTATATGCTGTCAAGCAAAAAGGACAACCAACACCGACATCTCGGGCAGAACGTCACCTTAGACAGATATAACATTGAGGTGGTTAATGACTTTGTCTACCTAGGCTCCGCTATAAACACAGACAACGACACCAGCGCTGAGGTCAAGCGAAGAATAACTCTTGCCAACCGCTATTTCTTTGGGCTAAGAAGGCAATTGAGTAGCAAAGCCCTCTCTCGGACAACAAAAGTCACCTTTTATAAGACTTTAATAATCCCGGTCCTGCTCTATGGCGCAGAGGCATGGACATTATCAAAAATGGATGAGGGTGTTCTTGGTTGCTTCGAGAGAAAAATTCTTCGGTCCCGTCTGCATTGACGGTGAGTGGAGGAGGAGATACAACTACGAACTATATGGACTGTACAGCGACATGGACCTAGCAGGAAGAGTGAAGATCCAAAGACTGAGATGACTGGGTCATGTAGAGCGCATGGACACCAATGATCCGGTCCGAAAAGTCTTCGAATCCGCCCCCGAGGGACAGCGCAGTAGAGGAAGGCCAAGACTCAGGTGGCGCAGGCAAGTGGAAGAGGACGTCAGCCAACTTAGCGTGCGAAACTGGAGGCAGCTAGCCAGGGATCGAGCTTCCTGGAGAAGCTTGTTGACTGAGGCCCAGGTCCACCCCGGACTGTAGCGCCACCTAAAGTAAGTAAGTATGTACTTGCAACATCGTTTCCCGAGCGACCGCTATGAGCTTCTGTCCAAACAACGCAATAAGTTAATCTTCTTATGACAGGGATAGCAACTGTTGCAGTAAGACTGAAAATATTTAGCTTCCTCTTATATTAAAATGCGGATGCATTTCGCCTTGGCAAGTTGAACACATTTTGTAAGTCATAGCTTACACATTTTGTTGCATCCAAACTGCTTCTATCTAAATCTCGGTCGGCTTTGAAGAACAGCCAGCTTCTTCGTCCGCTGTCAGATTATATTCATTAATCTTAAATAAAACACATTTGTCACATTGAGCTTTGTTAGGTTTATATAATGAAAGGCTAACTTCGATATTAGAAACCGGTCGGTAAATATTCTGTTTCACTGGATTTGGATATTTTTCAACATAAAGTATATACATTCGAATTAAGTTGAGATTGCTTTCCAGATATTTCTTATCTAAAGTTGCGCAGCAATAATGTGATAGCCTTTAGTTTTTGGCACTTGTGCACCAGTTTTTAACTTGTAAAATGTGAAAAACGGTAATATATTCTTGTTTTACTCACTCACAACGCATTCATAAAAAAAGTTCGACAGACGAGTTACTTACTTTAAATTGAATTTTTGAAATACGAGTAATAAATGAACGAAAGGTTCTTGATTGTGTCCTTTTCATTTTTTATTTTTTTTGAAAAAAAAAAAATTTTTTTCTCCGTCTGACAGCCTCCAAAATGAATTAAAAATATCCAATCTCTCCGATTCAATAAAGAATTTTGTGTACATATAGAAACACGAACTCTTGCATGCAGCTTTTGGACCTTTGGTAGGAATTTCCTTGTTCTTGATGGTTGTATACAACTAACCCGATTCTCTGAGCTTTTTTCGTATTTGAGATGAGATTTCCACAACTCTGTATGACGGTGTATTTTCCATGAAGGCTTTGAAAATGAGTTTTAATTTTCTGAAAAATAAAGGAAATTATGATCCTCTTATCACGTGCTACTTTTAGGGAAAAAATAACTTACCTGAAGAACTATTAAAATCGGATGGCAAGCTTCGTTCATTTTTCTCAACTTCTTCTGTTTCACGGAGTAAGTTTTGTGACAGCTTTGATGTTTATTTATTTTTGACTTTCTTGGGGTGTTGCTGTCATAACTACGAGTAAAACTTTAAGCTGAATAATTTGGATCAGCTCTTAAATCATCACCTTTCGGAAAAATAACAGTTGGCATAGACTGCGCTACGTTAAAATAAATAAGTCAGTTTTAATTACTTGAAAATCTTCCGATGATGAAGAGAAAGAACTTTGGGCAGTAATTCGTCATCAAATATGCTTTATTTGAACAAAAAAAATATATTCTATATCATGCATTTATTTGAATAAATTGGAAAAATAAGTCAAGTTGGTACTTACCACTGCCACTGGCCACAGAACCAGGTTCACCAGGTTCAGATTCCATTACAAAAATGCGGAAAATTTGTCCCAAATGCCCAAAAATTGTTTTTAGCACAAAACAGGTCTGTAAACTCTTTATTTTAGCGGATATGGGACAAAATCGATGTCCTATATCTCGGGATTGAAAAGACAACAAATCGAATCACAGATTTAAATAAGCATACAAAATTAACATCGAAACCGTTCCTAACTCAAAAACGACAATAGGGGCTTATGGAACAAAGGAATTCTCAGGCTAGGATTACCCAACAGTTTAAAAGCTTTGAAAATGATTTTGAAATCTTGGAACAAATCGTGGATCGTAGACGATGCCCAGCGAAATCTTTGATGAATTTTATATAGCGATAGTTAATCTTCGATCCCAATTAAAAGACCCAAATTAAAGGCCCCCGATACTGTCGAAATTTTACGTAACAATATTAACTTGCGTCTGATGAATTATATTTGTTTTATGTGAATTGAATGCAGACGCATGGAGAATATGATAAAATTCCGCTGTGCTATGCAAAATCGTATGAGTCACGTCAACGATTTGCAATTTTCGAATAATCTATACTCTAATAGTTATTATGATCAATTTGAAAATCTGAATATCTGCATTTTCTCTTTTAAATCGTTCCATCGAATGGTCAGATTCTTTCACCAAATGCCGTCATTAAATGCTTCAACTGTCAAAAGTTAGCCCACAATTTTACCAATTGTAATGCAACAGTTAACAGATTCATTTTCATTTCATTTTCAATGCATTTTTATTTTTAGAAAACTATTTTATTCTAACCTACTGACTCCATGCGGACACTCTAAGTTAAACCTAACAATTAAATTTTGTCTTTCGACGTGCTGTACAGATATTTACTTTTGCTTACATTAAATATAATTAATACTAAGAAAAAATTTTATTTTTAAATTTTTAAACTCAGTAAATTTACATTTTAAGAAGTAGAAGTCACATCGCCATTCTTCACGATTAATTATCTATCTGTGGGCATATTAAAAATAATATACAGCATTGGTTTACTAATGCCCAGCCTATTCAGCTTGTAGAAGAATCCCTCTAACCATACGGTGTCGAAGGCCTTCTCTAAATCAATCAGGCAGGCGCCCGTGCACTGTTTCTTGGCTTTGTTCCATTGGATGTCAGAAACCAGCTTAGAATTAATTATTCGGAACTATATTTCTGTCCTCAAACCACTTAGCCAGGACTCTATTGATAACTTTTTCGAAAACCTTACTGATGTTTGGAAGGAGACTGATCGACCGGAGATTCGCCGGATTGGAGGGGTCTCTATCACTTTTGGGGATGAGATGTACCACCGCAGTTTTCCAATGCGCTGAATATTTTGCATTATTCATTGCATTGTTGGGTGGTATAAATGACCACTGCTTCTAGTGGCAGATATCGAGGCACAATGTTCAGAATTCCATCGGTTCCCACTGATTTCTTACTTTCAATTGTGTCGAAGATCGTTTGAAGCTCTTCCTTCGAGATGAACGAGGGTTGTTCATCTTCACAAGCGATGACATTATTTGCCATATTTTCGTCACTGAACTGGGTAAAACCCGAGTTCTCGATTCGCCAGTTCACTATTTCATTTCGAAGGTAGAAATTGTGCACAACGACTCGATTTTCCATGTCGTAGTGTCATTCGTCTTGTACACCTCCCGGAAAGTCGCTCCTATAGCCTCGACTTTCTCCTGCGGATCTTCGATTAGAATGAAGTTGTCATCATCAACAGCCTCATTTGAATTTATGCCTGCTATTGAAAATTCTTGTCCGTCGTTCGGCGATTCTTTGGGATTGAAAGGTCGTTTTGATCTTTCCTCCGAAATATTTTATTTATTTGCTGGAACATATTCAGGTTGCTGGTATTTACAGCCTGAATTTAGTTGTTCCAATACAATCTTACAGAAGCTCTGTAATTTTCTTTTATTAATGTTTGGAAGTTTTTGATCTCCAACGTTAATGTCAAGATCTCCGGGTTATGTCTGTAAGTAAACTGTCTGTAAAAGGTTTTTGGACTTGACAGCAGTCTAATTTTATGTTGGTGCAGTGCGTCTAAAGTTGAATTCCGGAACAAGTCTTCTTTGTCAGTGTATTGATACCGAGATATCGTTTTGTTCATTTTTAGTCTAATTGTCTCGTCCATTAGTTTTAGGTACTTGTCAATCCCCTCGTTTGACAGATATTTATTGGACGGTGGGTAGAGCGAATTCGAGGAAAGTGCTCTTGTCAGTATCCTAGAGAAGTGTGTCCAACGCATTCTACTACAGTTGTAGGAATGCCAATGAACAAACTCATCCAATTCCGTAGTTTCGTTGGGAACAGTTATTTCGGTACTAAGGCCTCAATGGTCGCTGTCATATACGATCGTCTGTAGACAGTTTATAGTATGTTGAGTTGTACCTGTCAGTTGTATCAGTGTTTCAAACAAGAGGAGATCCAAATAGGAGCCGTTTCTAGGAAACGACGGACTATCCGTCGCCTTTAGGCCGGGTCCATACATGAAACTGTGTTGACCCCACCAATTGAATAGTAGGTTCCCTCTAGTGCTTGGTGTATTATTCCCCCAATCGCTATGTTTGGCATTAAAATCTCCGCTGATAATGAAATAGTTTTCCTCCGATTCCAGTCTCAGAAATCGAAATAGTGTCTCGAGCTCTGAGATGAAGAGGGTGGATTGAGTAGCCTTAGGTGCATAAACAGACACCATGTATAACTGCGTTCCACTACGCAGAGGGATATACATGATGCATGCTTCTAGCACCTGAAACCTACGCACTACAAGACTTATTTTAAAACGTATACCTTTTCTTACGAAGATTGCAACGCCTCCGCATTGTATGGAGTTGGGTCGATTTCTTCGCATAATTTTATACCTTCTGTGCCTCATTTTGTATCTTTTGGTTAGCTTAGTTTAACTCTTCGTTCAATCCTAATCAATTAATTAACAGTCACTGCAAAGACCTTCAGGGTTTGCTCCGCCATGTACGTACCTATTACGGCTGTAGGTGCGTTAGGTCCGGCAGCAGCGCGTATATTTGATCTACCCACGTATATCAGAACAGGTGGATGCTTTACTTCCACCTTTTCCTGCCGAGCCAGATGTACTCTTTTATTTGGAATAACTCCGATAGTTTGCGGTGTGTCCCGTGTTCTTACATAAAACGCAAGAGACTTAACTTTTTTTCGACGCTCCATTTCCACCCATCGCATTCTTCTGACGCATCGAGGCTGCACTTCGCAGTTTGAATTGGCGTGCCCGAACTTTTGGTAGCGAACACATTTTAACATGTTATCGCTTCGTTTTAATTTTTCCCAGTGTACAACCAGGTCTAGGTCTTTGATACTCCTTAGACCATCCAGTTTGCTATCGGGAGTTAGCTGAAGCAGGAAGAACGGTAGTTTCCGGTTCTCCCTCTTGGCTCTGGCTGTGGTGAACAGCTTGACCCCTACGAATTTGAGCTCGTCGCACTCTTTATCTTTGAGCAGTGCAAGGAGCTCCTGCGGATCAGTTGACGGTTCTATCCCTCTCAGCAGCATTGTTTGCAGCTTTTCCCCTTTCGGAGTGAAGGAAAATAACTCCGCTGTCGAGTCCTTTAACAAATGGTTTATTTTGTGATAGCGCTCCATTGTGTTGCAGTGGATCCCTTGCTTATCTACGCTTAGTCTTTAAACATAAGAATCACAGCCTATGCCCGACTTACACAGTTCGATTGTGTCCTTAAGTTCTATCTTCTAAGTATTTATAGGTGGAACTCTTGCCTTTTGTTGTTTCTGGTGCTGTTGATATTGTTGCTGTTGTTGTTGCTGTTTTTGTGACTGTTGTTGTTGATGTTTTTTTGTGTTTTTATTGCTGCTGTGACTGTTGCTGTGGTTTTTTGTTTGTTGTATGTTTGAGCTGTTGCTGTGATTTGCTCAGCTTTGATTCGGGCTACTTTTGGACTTGCAGCCGATGTTGGGTTTGTTGTTGGGAGTGCTCCAGTTGCTCCCTCTTCCTTCGTGCCATTTGCTTTTGTTTGATAGCTAGAACTCGTTGCTGCAGCATTTGAATACTGCTATTTAAAGAATTAACTTCTTCTTCTTCATCATCCGTTTCGGAAAGGGCCAAAGAAGCGTAGCTATTTTCTCTTAAATAATGACCTTCGCCACCGTCTCACACGTATGGGTAGTCATCACTATCTAGCCCAGGAAGTTTATTTACTGCTGCTGTTGGTGTTGAAGGACCCCCTTCCATAACTCCAACGTGCAGTTTTTCAGAGGAAATGGAAAGGGAGGGGGCTTTACCAGGTTAGGAATTTGCCTTAGCTTCCTCCTTCTCTTTGGCTTGGATTCGGCTTCTGCAACAGGCTGGCAGCTTGTTATGTTTGCCATTGTACAATGGGATAATTTCGAAATTCTTTAAAAGTCTGTTTTACTATTTTCACTACCGAGACAAAAGTCGCAACAGGTCTGTTCTCAACGGAGATCAATGAACGACTCACAGCAGTCACACACGGTTCTAGACTGCTCACAATGTCGCCCTTCTCAGGGAAAGATTTTGTTGAATGCAACCTGAACGATGGAACCTTCATTCTAACAAATAAAGCTGTCAAATGAAGGTTTCTTTTTCAAATCTTTTACCACATGAAACTATTTAGAAAATGAATTAAAACCATTCTATAAAAAACCGTTTGAACAACCATTATTCGAACACAACCAAATTTGTTATCATATTTTCAATTTAAATTTTATCTATTAACCGGACATATCTTTAAAAGTGAGAAAACTTAGAAGATGGCATAAGAAATATGAATTTTACTCACAGTATCAGTAGGCAATAAGAGACCATACGCAAGCATATTGCTGTAGGTAAAGGATGCTCGGAGCTGTTAAAGAAACTGAATATTCTAATACTTGATTTCCGCTCTTAAGTTAATACTGCTGCTAGAAAGTGTCAACAGATGGTCGTATACCTCGTTAAAATACTAAAATGCAACCAAAATCTACGACTTCTATTTTCTTCCTTACCTTATTCAGAAATTATATTTAGGAGTGAATTTCTGATGCGAGTTCAAAATTGCATCGAATATTATCCGTAAAATTTTGTAGAAAAAAACACTAAAAGAAAGCCGCCCATTCATGACCTGCCAATAGAACAGCAACTTGAATTATAATATGTTATTCCACTTTATCCCTCATTTGCTCAGCTAGGACTTAGTTAAACCACTTTAGAAGAACCTGTTATCGACACAACCGATGCACAGTGGGTGGAGCAAAAATATTATACAATGTCTCCTGCAATATTAGGAATAGTCAATAGTCTTTATCAAGAAACCTTCTAAGATTAGGCCATGTTTGGACTATCGCCTAGTAAACTCTTTCACTAAAGGAGATGCGCACCCGTCACATTGTTAAGAGGGACTACTTAACCAACTTGGAGTTGGTCCACGCACTTCATAAGGAGCGTGGATCTTAGAAGCGTTTTGGTAAATTCACCTTTATGAAAAGTCAAGAGAAAAGGCCGCATTTTCAGTGCTAAGTTAAACAAATTTACAATTTACCTTCATGCCTTTTGGATTGTGTAACGCACCTCAAAGATTGTGTCGGTTGGTGGAAAAAATTATCCCCAGTGCATTAAGGAAATACGAGTTTGTCTATCTTGACGATATTCTACTTATCTCAGCAGATTTTGAGACACAGTTGATAATACTCAAGGAAGTGGCAGAATGTTTTCGAAAGGCAAATTTGACTATCAACGTCGAAAAATTCCTCTTTTGTTCTAAGAAGCTAAAATATGTGGGATATACCATCGGTTAAGGTCATACTAAACTTAATCCTTAATCCTGAAATGTATCGGCTATCAAAGATCTCCCACTACCGATATCTCAAAAGCAGGTGAGAATGTTAAAGGTTTCTGTGGATGGTACCGGCTATTTATCCAAAACTTTTCTTCTTTCGCCGCTCCGTTGACAGAAACCCTAAAAAAAAATCTAAAAGCTTTTTCAATATCTACATAAGCTATTACCTCCTTTGAAACATATAAGATGGCTAAAACTGCTTCACCCTTAGCAAACCAGGTTTTTCCTTACCTTTTGTTATTAGGTGCAATGCCTCAACCAATGGAATCGGCGGTATTCTGCTCCAATACGACGTTGAGAAGAACGAGAAGCCCATCGCTTTTTTTTCGAAAGGGTAAACACATGTCAACAAAAATGCAGTACGACTGAAGTTGAATGCTTGGCCGCTGTTAGCAGTACATAAGCTTTTTTGATTTTATCTGGTTTATCGGAAGTTTTCATGCCACAAAACCACAATCCCCCGAGCTGCGCTTATGGCTAAATCCGAAAATCCCTAGAACGAATACAACGCATGTTTTATTGGCCAAAAAGGTGTGAAATTTTGTCAACAATTGCACCGCTTGCAAGAAAAACAAAGCGACGAATTTCCCAATGAGAACACTTATGGGTACCCTGCTTTATATACAGTTACAGTATCAAAAGGTTTACGTTGACTACACGGGGATATGTGCGTTTAAAACAAATCTTGTTATCTTTCTTTGACTTGACCATATGTCAAAATCTGTCTTTCTCCAGGCACAAAGCTTCTATATAGAATTTTATAAACTTAATTAACAATTAACATATTTTTACAATTTTATGTTGGTAAAAAACCCACAGTTTTTCATTTTTCAAAACTTAAATTTTGCAAAATTACATGGCTTGAGCGGAGTCGTACAATTTTCGGAAATGCACGACTCTCTAGCTGCTTGAATAAAGGTTAATCACCTCAGCTGGAGGTTAATCCCTCGACACATGTGCAGCTGAAGCTCCTTTTCCTTACATGCACTTCAAATGTTATTATTAAAATCGATTTCAAGTTTAGTACAAAAGAGTTTTTAACTGCGATTTTAACACCTATTTATACACACAGCGGAAGCATTTTCCACAGTCATTTCGGCTCAAGGTGATTTTTCATCATTTACTGCAACCCGAAGAATGGCAGCTGAAGGACGTTTCATTCATGTACCACACTAGAATTTACATATGGGTGAAACAGCCTCGGTACTGTTGGTCACTAAAAAGTGTCGTGGGCGCTCGGACTACTACAACGGTTTCTCAGGAGGAAAAAGAAAGTGTATGAGAGGCAGAATGAACCCTTCAACAATGATGATGTAGACCAACAATTCCGTCCATCCGAACTGGATGATGTGAAGATAGCAATATCTAACCTGAAGGCCAACAAAGCGGCAGGCGAGGACTTGGTGAGGAGCATACACCAACTCATCTCTAAAATATGTTCGGACGAAAGTATGCCCGGTGAATGGAATCTCAGCATTGTTTTCCTGATTCTCAAAAAAAGGGGACACTCTGAACTGCGCCAACTACGGAGGCATCAGTCTCCTTAACATCTCATACAAAATCTTATCTGCTGTATTGTGTGAACGCCTGAAGCCGGCCGTCAACAACCTGATAAGTCCATATCAGTATGGCTTTAGGCCAGGGAGGTCCACCATCGACCAAATATTCACACTACGGCAGATCTTGGAGAAGACCCTTCAGCTTCAGATCGATACACAC
Source organism: Volucella inflata (assembly GCA_928272305.1). Lineage (NCBI taxonomy): Eukaryota > Metazoa > Arthropoda > Insecta > Diptera > Syrphidae > Volucella > Volucella inflata. The sequence goes on from OV743719.1 coordinate 15,036,758, forward strand.
CCCCTATTCATCAATTTTAAGGCCGCGCATGACAACATCTATAGAGACGAGCAATGCAGAGCAATGTTTAGTTTCGGCATCCCTGCCAAACTCGTCCGTCTGTGCAGGATGATGATGGAGAATACACGCTGCTCCATCAATGTCAGTAAATATCTCACCGATACCCTTGATATCAAAAAAGGATTTAGACAAGGCAATGAGCTGTCCTGAGTTTTCTTCAACATTATACTTTAAAGAATAGTGCAAATCCCACGCGAGTTACGGATCGCTCAAAGAACATAACTCGTATCAACAAAAACACAACATGTAACCCAACACATTTCCCGTGATCAAGATACACCTACATACCAACATTCACCCAATGTGCAATCCAACTCATTTCCCGTGATCAAAATGCACGCACATATCAACATGCACTCAACAGGCACACAAAACGCAACCCAAGACTAACTCAGCGCAACACAAAATTCTGGGAACAACTACGAAGAAGTTAAGACATTTCCCACGATTCACATTTGCTATCTACATTCATTTGATGTGTCATCTAAAATATTAAGGTTAAATGATTGTAAAAAACTGATTCAGAATTAAAATTGTATTGTAATATTTCGGTTAGGGTTCGAAATGATAAAACGCTATTTTATTTCAAAACATTTAATTCATTTTTATATAAAACTTTTTTGTATAAAATTGACAACATTGTTTATGTGTTTTTCCACTTTATAGGGTCTTTCTCAGTCTTGCTGTAATTTGGGTGTTACGCCTTACCGTCCGTCTATGAGGGTTATATAGCCACACTAGATCTCCTTCCTGGAATCCGTTGTGGTAGCCTTGGCATCATACCTCATCTTCTTCTCTATTTTAGCATGCGGCATTCCTATTCCCGCACACCATCGGAATCCCAACGTACCTGTCTTAAGTACATGCTTTTCGGTGTCGAGCACTTTATTATCCGCCTTCATAAAGTCAAGTCCAATGATGCACTCGTCGCGTATATTGACCACTTAGAATACGTGGGCGAATGTTAGTCCTGCCAAATCGATCGTAAGAAGAGCCTCTCCATACACCTTCGCCGTCGCTCCTGCTGCTGTTTCCAAACAGTTGCTGCTGGTATTGTGCAGCCATGAATCACGAGCGATGTCCCTTCTTATAATGGAGGCAGTGTTACCTGTGCCAACGGCAGCCAAGCACTTATTTTGGCCAACGTGGGCCTGCACGGTAAGACTATTGTTACTTCGTTTTGTTTGGGAGACTTGGATTTTCCTTGATGCTAGATGCTCCTTTGTTACACCCCCTAATGGCGCATTGTGGACAACTGCGTTATTTAAGACGAACCCAGCACTGACGCTTCAGATGTCTTATTTTGTTGCGGTTCCAGCAATAGACTTGTCCTGCACGTACATTGTTCCGCTCCACGACGTCTGTTCGTTGGCATGAGCATTCCACGGCTGTTACTTCTCTCACGCGACGGATTTCTTGAGATGCTTGGTCGGCAGCTTTCATCGTCAGGGCAAATGCTAGAACCTCAGGAAATGTTCGTTTTCAAGCCATTCTTAGTGCCATTTGCAACTGCCTATCTTCAATCGCTTGGGTAAACGCTTCCACATCCATTTCGTTGATAATGTCTTCGCCGGCATTAGGATAAGATAAATGCGCTAACCGTTCGATATCGGTCTGCAACTGCTGATGTGTCTCCCTCTTCTGGACTCTGCTGCGTAGCTGGACTCTGTATACTTGCTGCATATGGTCATCTCCGAAGTGCATTTCTATGGTTTTAGCCAAAGCGTCGTAGTTGCTTAGTTGCAAACGGTTGCATCCCTTTCCTTCTTGAACTCTTCAACAGTGTCTTTCTGCACGGCAACAATGGAATTCTTCTGTTCTTCTAGAGAATTCTTCTGTTCTTCTAAAGAATTCTTCTGTTCTTCAAACTTAGAATCCATACTTCTCCTTTGTTATTCTAACTCAGAATTCAATCCAAGCGGCAATTCCGTCATAGTAGACATGTTAACTCCCGCGCTCACATGTTCTTCTTCTACGTCGAACGAAATGGATTTCGGGGCTTCACCTTCTTTTTTGACCGCTTCTAGTAGCTGAAGAATCAAATCACTTTTTCATCCAGCTGTGGAAAGATTCCGCTTTTCTAGCTCAATTTTCAGCTGTGGTATACTAAGCTGTAGCAATGTGCGGAATATTTTTTTTTCACAGCACAGAATAAGTTTTATCCCACATCTGACATCAACGTAATATTTCGGCTAGGGTTTAAAATGATAAAACGTTATTTTGTTTCAAAACATTCTATTTATTATTATATAATAACAACTTTCAAGTAATTCACAATCGATTTCACTACTATTTCACAATTCAAATCTCTATCTTTCACTATTAAGACTTAACTCCTTATAGTCGGGTTCTACTTCTTTTTCGTAACTTCTGGTTTCAAACTGGGTTAGTAACTTAACTCTCCAACGTGGAGAGTTTATTAATGACGTATGATCCTAAAGTTATGCAACACTGGATTCTTGATTTTATCACATCCATAGACAATATTTGTTTTTGAGAAGCACATGCGCCTAGAGATGTGCTGTTTTTTTTCCCCTTTCACTGTATATGTAAGGCTGGTAGAGTAAATAGATGATGACTTAACCCAGTGACAGCGTCCGGCATCTGGTTTGGGAAAGTTCAGAAAATCGCCATGGGCTTTCAAGGAAGGGGGGGGGGGGGGGGGGGGAGACTGGCATCGCTAAACCAGTGATCATTAGTATGAACAAAAACTTATGTTCCTTATCTCATGATAAATATAATTTTTGTAGTAGTTCAATCGAACTATAAGAAGTACACCATCCGGGTATCCGAGTTGGCCGTGCTTTACAAGCATGCCACGCTCCTCACAATTGGCTATTCCTTCTCTTTCTATTTATATTTCCCTCCAAATATCCGTATCCTGAATCCATTCCCTCCTTTATTAGTTTTTGTTTGCTTTGATATCGTGATATCCTATCCACATCGCACTCTCTTACTCTTTTATCCTAATTAAAAAAAACGCAAACGAAGTGAAGCGATTTATTGCATTTTGCAACTATTACAGACGATTTGTTCCAAATTTTGCTGAACTTCTAAGACTTTTAACGAGACCCTGTAAAAAAAATGTACCCTTTGAATGGACTGTAGAATGTAGTCACGGATTCCAATACCTCAAACAGGGGCTATTAAGTCCTTACATTCTACAATGCCCAGATTTCCAGAAGTAATTCTGTATAACAACAACATCAAGATCATTCATGAAAGGCGAAAGCAATAAATCCACAATTGAACAAGAGCTTGCTGTCATTCAATACGCAATGAAGAACTTTCGACGAACATATATGGCACTAAGTTGTTCGTTAAAAGTAATCACAGATCACTATTTTAACTATTTGCAATAAAAAATATGATTTGCATTGTCGTGCATAGATTTTAAAGAAATTCAGAATATAAAAATATTTAAAGTGACAACTAGGTTGCAATGTAATAAAAATAAAGACAAACCAGAAACTAAAAGCATAAAACAGTCATCAATAAAAATTAAAAAAAATTACGAAGCGTTCAGTAGCAGAAGTTAGAAAAACAGCGCCAGACTACCTTTTAATGGGGTATGTTTAAAAATTATAAGAAAGAAGTAAAATTTAGATTACAAATGGCCCATAAAAGATCCGTAGAAATAATAAAAAGAAAATCAATATGAGGAAATATATATGTATCTACGTCTTATGGGCATAGCAATAGCCTAGGCCTGGCAGTAGAAGATTTAGTATTAGTAAAACAGGTAGGACATAAGTTAGGTAATATCTATAAGGGGCCATTTAAGGAAGTAAACAGTGGCGACAACAACAATACCAAAATTATTCGTAAGGACCGACCACGACTTTACAATACAAAACAAATATAATATTGTTAAGCGAAAAAAAAAAACAAAAATGTAATGTGTTTATTAACCCTCAACCCTAATAATAAAATGTTTACTAAATGTTAGAAACAAAGCATAACATTTTAGAATAGATTTAAGACTAAATTATATTAGAAATAAATCCATTCTTCCAAAAAAAGGGAGGTGTAGTGCGATTATGCACATGCAAATAACAACATTCCAATCACACGAGTAATTTAGCTGCTTGCCATCGGAAATCATAATCATAGGGCTTAGTAAGCCTTCTGCTGAACCAGCACAATGCCATCATCGGGGTATCTGGCAAAATATAAAGCAGGTTTAAACGAATATAACTTTACGTTCTTCAAAGTGTCTATTTTTAATGCACTACCAGATGAGTGCATTAAAGCATTCAGGAAAAAGTCGTACAAAAAGACATCCAAGAGAAACATCTTGAAAAAAGAACGTTAGCTCATCAATCATGCAATTAAGACAAAACTATTACCAAAACTGATCCGACAGTTCTAGCCTTCGATATTGATTTGCATGAATATGCTCAAATGTCTTAGTGGACAAATATTTTACTAACGAAAATTTGCGGTCTAAAATTTGGCTGTTTATAGCACAGGCAACTCAGGAGAACACTGCTTTCTATAGGATGAAACGCAAGGAAAAGGGGGCAGTGTGGAGATTTCATCTTGTGCTTACAATTATGTTATATCTCAAAGAACACTTTCAGTTAGAATGATGTCAGATGGATGTGGAGATTAGTATTGAGTCTATAACTTAATTCGTGCGGTTTGCTAAGAGATGGCGTAACTTGTATTATTCCATTGGAACATGCGTTGGAAAGCTTCTGTCATTGTACGTCATTTCAATATATGTCATTCATTTGAAGCGTAAACCACAATAATCTTTTTTCACTCAAATATGTCGAACTTTGTGCCTGAAAAAGTGTTTTTGCGGGGAGTTCTTCTTCATTACTTTAATATGAAGAAAACTGCTGCCGAAAGTCATCGTATTTTGGTGAAAGTTTATGGTGAACATGCGCTAGCTGAGCGCAAAAAAGGTTGAAGATGAAGAACTGGAAGCATTACTCTATCAAGATTGTTGCCAAACACAAGAAGAGCTCGCAGAATCTTTAGGTGTCACTCAAGCAGCCATTTCAAAACGTTTAAAAGCAGCTGGATATATTCAAAAGCAAGGAAATTGGGCTCCACATGAAAGTCGAGAGACGTCGAAAGACGGTTTTACATGTCCGAAATGCTGCTGGAACGCCACAAAAGGAAGTCATTTTTGCATCGGATTGTTACTGGTGATTAAAAATGGATCCATTAAGACAACCCCAAGTGAAAAAAATCATATGTGAAACCCGGCCAACCGGCCAACCCCCCAGTGAGTACGGTTTGCTAACATCTACGTGCACCTCAACAACAACAACAGGATGGGTTGGAACCATCTACGCACCACTACAATTTGCGTGACAATCTAATCGTTAACACCTTCACAGCAGTATCCCGGTGACCACGCTCAATGTAACTTGAAGCGAAACGTTCGGGGTGAGTAAAGTAATCGACTCATTTAATGGTATGTCTGAGCCATACTACTCGTATAAGCACAGGCCACATCTTTCGCAAATGCAGTATGTAAGACTCAAACAAGTTGAGTGATGCAGATTCAATGTAGCATGAGACCCAAAGACCCAAAACTTCGGGGACAACCAGATTGAGAAACTTAATTTCACTTCGGATGTCATTAATTAACCGTTTGAAGATAATATTCGAACCAGCGGAATATGATGCCTCAAATTCTTCGTTGTAAACACTATTGGACAAAATAGTGTTTTTGATTATATATTCTAGCTATGATTCTTTACTATATAAATTGAAGACGGACTGGATTAAATTCTTTCAAATCCAAATTGCACAGAACTAAAGAACTTAAATTTCATTTAGGAACCCCACAACTCCATTCTTTATATATTTTTCAATTGCTTTTTGCTGTAAAAAGTGTAGTAGGTTTATAATTACTAATATTATCAACTGAATCCTTTTTGAGAAGTGGTACAATTCTTCTTCTTAAGTGGCGCTACAATAAGCCTCTCCAGCTCATATGTTTTTTCGCCAGCTGTTTTCATCGGTGTTGCACTCTAAGTTAGTTGAGGTCACCTAAGAATTGTTCGCATCACCGTATATTCGGCCGCCTATTGCTTACATGGCCAAGCCATTTAAGGTGTTGAATCCGCAGACGCCTGACTAAGCCGATGTCGCTAAACAGCCTGTTCGTGGTTAAATTTCCTCCTCCATCGCCGTCAGTACAAATGGGATCAAAAATAACACGTAATATACTGCTCTCAAAACAACCAAGGGCGTCTTCATCATTTTCAGTAATTTCACTGGCTCTGCGCCATCGAGCAAGGCGGTCTTGCAACAGAGGGCTCTGCTACTTAATTTCCTTGAGAGGCCTTTTGTGATTATAGCACATATCTACTTGATTTTTAACTAATTTATCGTGAGACAAATTCTAACCGTTTCTGCTTCAAAAGCTGCAAATGCCTCATTGACGTCTCGCTGTCTTCGTCCAATTGCGTTAATTTCATCTCCGTACGCATGTTTTTTGGAAGACTTGCAGAGAATCGTTCCCCTTCTAGTAAATTTTGTACGATTCTCTTTAAATCGATGTTGAAAAGAAAAAGGTCACATGACAGCGCATCGCCTCGTCTTAAACTTTTTTAGACATTGAAGGTCTCGATTTATTCATTCCCGACCGTAATGGAGCAGCGAGTATTCTTCAGTGACATACTGCACAACCTGTTTGGCAGGAGTGCTCAAACTAAACTTGGCATTGTACAGCTCGTCTTTGTTCACGCTGTTATATGCGGCTTTAAAGTCGACAAACGGGCGGAGGGTGTAGATCTGGAAAAAGTGGAGATTTTCCTGAGGTTTTGAAAACTCCTGTTACTCGTATTTTACCATTGCAAACAAAATTATCGCCTTTTTCATACGATCCGTTTTTTGAAAGTCTTTGAAAAAGTTATAAAAACAAGAATATTATCATTCTTAGGACTCATTTCTTAAGTGATACTTACGAGAAATTTGGATTTTATTGATATTATCTGCAGAAATATACTCGTATAATGGCTTAAGTACTTCCCAAATTCTTCGGACACTATTTATTGATACGTTGAACCATACTTTGTTACTCAATAAACTTTATATAGAGAAGATTCAGAGGCTTCATTTAAAAATAGTTTTTCTCCTATTTAACAAACAAGCGGTAAGGATTAAAAATATTTTTAGTTCTCAGAACTACTTGAATGTAGGTATTTCTTAACGATCAGTCTTGGGCTCGGTACTGCTTCTTATTTATGGTACTTCCTTATTTATACAACCTCTTAAAGGCAATATCGCGGCATTTGCTGATGATATATGTTTATATTTGCAGATGTAAATAGCGACTTAGACATGTTAACACGATGTTTTGATTATGTTAAATTGATCATCAGCAATAAAACGAAATTACTGGAATTTAATATTTATCAAAGTTAAAGTATTTAAGAAACCGCCTTTATAATATCACTCATCAAGTTGTAATCGATTTGTTTGGAAAATATGGTTTTCGCCAATCAACTAATTTGTAGTGGGAGTTGTTTTTTAATTGAACGTATTGACAGCCATAAATACTTAGATATTATATTAGACAAAGGCCTAAGTTGGAAGGAGCATATGACCTATGTATGTAAAACAATACCTGAATGGAGTTGTAAGGAATAGTTGCGCCTCAGTCTGTTCTGAAGTGGTTTATAGTGGTTTATTAAAGTCGAAACTTAGGTATGGATTTGGAAGGTACTTATTTCAATAAAATAGAACATTTGTTGATAAAGCAGGACAATACAATAAGACTTATTTCTAAGCTAATTGCAGAATCCCCAGATTTGAGCTGGTCCAATGTCTCTTAAGCCTTCCTTCAAGGCTCCTTTACTGCTACAAAGTTTTAAAGATATTTTTTGTGAATTCCGGCTATTTGCAGCTAGAGTGCACGACAGTTGCGAATCAACACCAGAGGCTTCGAAACTGTACCGACTATTTCGCATTTATGTGATATTATTGCTCCTGGCTTCATAAACAATTGCCAGAAAAACATGTGCGAGAGAGTGAAAATAGTATTTTCAAATGATATAAAAAAATGTTTTTTGTCGTTTAACACCAATAATGTAACTTATATTTTTGTAATCGTTTGCTTCCATATTCTAACGTTTGTAGGTATTCCCCATCAATAGTTTTAAGAGTTCAACTGGATTTAATTATATAATTGATAGGTGCTTTTGCCACTTGTCTTGCATTAGACAATAGATTGTACTGAGGTATTTCTTTCAAAAACTTTAAAGCTTATTTACAAATTTTATTGAACAGTATTGTGTATTATGAATATGAAATGAAGACAAACAAATATTTGAGAATATGTTCTGTCTGGGAGGTCAAAGAGATTAAGAATCGGCTACGGATAACAAATCCGCACTGAAATAAGTGTTGTCTTCTCTGTGTGTAGCAGTCGCCGTAGTAAATGTGGCAGTTTTTCATCCATCTTTTGTCTTGCTTTGTTTTTGGATTGCGGTCATATCTACTTTATAACAGTCTAGGGCCTCCTCGAGTTGTTTGGTTGCACACGATCTGTTAAGGGACCTTTCATTGCAGGTGTAGAGCCGAAATTCGTTGTACTTTTTGAATTTTCTGGGGTTGTCAACATTGTATCCATCCGTATCCTAGGCGTGTCATTGTCTCTGAACCATTGTTGTTTTCCTCGGTTCGGACGTTACCCCAACGCGCAACCACTAACCTGGAGGGCCAGTTTTTTAGTTAAAGGCAAGGATAAAGAGGGTGTCAGTATTCCACTTCGGGAGCATGCAAGCTGCCGCCGTTGACTTCATCTTGGGTGTTCCTACGTTGTACGTCCTCCTTCTGAAGGACTCTGCTTCACATCTGAGATGCATATTTATGCGGTCTGGGCCGTAGAATCAGCCTCATCTGGTATAGTCCATGTACACTGGAGTTCCCAGGGCTGTGCAAATGCAAATGCGAATTTCCAATTACTTATGTTCAATCAGTCTTAGCACGATCATCGTAGGTTCACTATAAATAACTTTCCAAAGGTCGCTTCGAGGAGGTGATGATGCGATTTTGCCTACCGAAGCGATATAATATGCTCATCTTTATGTCCTTAATGACTTAAAAAAATAATGTAAATGAAGTCGAAAGACATAGTACTCGTATTAAAAACAGGCTTAGAGTGCCTGTGTAGGGCCAGTAAGTTAGTATAAGATTGTTTAGTAATTGTAAGCTAGCATTTAGCATTTTTTGTTGGTATGTACAATGTAAGAATTAATGATTAAGAAGATAAAATGCGTTTAAAACTAAAACTAAAAATGACTAAAAAAAAATATGCCCAGGCTGAAGATATTTGCTCCAATATCAACTACGAAGCAAGTAATTTCGCTATATAATCGTGTTTATGTACATGTAAATAATTTGAGCAACCAACTGCTCTTAAAACTCCAATAGCGGTTATCGACTTAAATGGAAGCATTACACAGCTTTCGTTACAAAGCAGTCTTTTAATGCATCCGTAGTAATGTAATTTTAGGGGTGCTAATAACACTTGTAGAGCGTGTTTATTATAAAAAAATTGAAAAATGGATAGACTTTTTTTTTGATGAAAAAGGCTTTTTATGCTGTTTACTACTATATGTGCACTTCTCAGGTTACTCTTTGTCGTATAAAGTTTATTGTTGTAGTTAATATCGCTGAAAACTTTAGTTTTAGCATTTTATAGTTCTATTGTAAATGGTTGTTGTTCGGATGCATTTAACACTTTAAGCCTAGTTTATTTTTTTCAATAAGCAGTATATTATTGAAGAAGTAAGCGTTTTAGCAAATCTTTGCTTAGTAATATTATTTTTGATGTTTTCAACCAACAGACCAATTATTATAGTGGTCAGTTTTTCTCAGATCAAAAAAAAAAGTTTTTCACATGATCTAAGTCAAGGATTTATTAAACGTAGCTCTAGCATCTTTGTAATTTGAAACAGTTTTGATTTGTATAACATATTACTAACATAATAATGTTTAAATTACTCGTACCTAATATTACCGATTTGTTAGAAAATTTTTCAATAAATACAAAATTAAAAAACTCAAAGTGGTTGCAACCGAAGGGCCAAGAACTTTATGATAAAGGGAACTCCTAGTTTTCATCAGTGGTTTTTTATATTTTATATACTATATGTATGTACTATCAGAGCTTAGGAGACCTATCATGCGTTAAAGTTCCATCGATCTCTGTCTAACGTTATCGTAATTGATACTTGAATAACTCATATGATTCTGAGTCGATTAGTTTTGTTAGTACTGCAAAAGGAGTCCTCCTATTTTTGAAAAAAAAAATTTTGCATTTTGAATTTTTGTTCTTCCACTAAGTTAAAAAGTAATCGGAGGGTTATGATCAAAATTTATCGGCCTCGATTCTGTATGAAAACCCTTCATCCAACAAAAGTTAAAGCCAATAGCACCATTCGTTAGAGAGTCATCGTGGGCCAAAAAACTGACAAAAATGGACACACACGCTCAGCCTTGAAGACGTCGAGTCTTTCTGAGAGATGGTAGTAAATAACAAAAAAGAGCGTGTGCTGCCTCATACCTTGTAGCTCTGCTAAAAAAGCTCACTTCACGCCTCGCCGTGGCGTCATCTGGAAATCCCTCCGGAGATTACGAGGTGAAGGGGACGTATGGCCAGCTTTCTGCGCCAAAAATCAGGACAAGAGTTGTAAAACGCAAAGCATAACTCAAGAATTCTTCTCCACAGAATGAATGGAGAGTAAAAAAAGTCATTGCCACCCACGCACTACGATCAAGCCAAGTAAAGCTGTTATTATGGTATACTGGAAGTAACAATTCGGACCATTAAACTTGAGTATGCAGGGGTGAAATCCTGCGGAAGTAACCTTTAGGCTAATGCTGAAAACGTCTCATTTAAACCCCAGCTGGCCGCAAAGATCGATCGATGTTTCGTAGCCGTTAAGTTGGTGGTGTAGGTCCAGATATAACATTTTAGATTAGAATTGGTCAGGATGGGGCTGGGTCAACCCTCGCACTGTCTCACTGCTTGTATAAATGACCATGGGATCCTGGTTAGCTACATAAGCGTCGATAACAACTTTGTGTGCCGACCCAATTAACATAATTAATACAACAAAACTAAATAAAGAACAAGAAAGCCTAAAGGAGACCCTTTTCTGTTCGGGGTACCAGAGGTCTCCCGCCGGAAACCCAACAGAGATGCCCTGAAAAAAATGCGACAGCATCAGAACGTCCCATAGCGCAACTAGAGACATCTGTTTTCCACAAACTGGGAGAGCAGATAAAACCTTTGTGTCAACCAACGGATGCGAAGTCAAAGCGCCCAATGAACTGTTGGTGCACGAGATGCACAACGACAAAGCCAGAGAAGTAATGCCTTATAGACATAGCCAATGGTAACGAACCGAAAACGTAGACCGGAGCTGAACGAAGACATCCCAGATTCGAAGCGAAGGCAAAAACCACCTTCAATACCAATGCCACCATCACAATAAAAAGCTCGACAACAACTCATTACACCAGCTTGACAATGGCCGTCAAAGCGATCACAAGTTGGGAAAGCCGACCACAAGAGACATCAAAGAACAGAAGAAGAAGGCATGAAAAAAGGGAAGGAAGGCATTTGCGATAAAGCTGATTTAAGCCCTTACATGATGGTATATAGAAAAATAAAGACTTAACTGAAGGGCTGTGGGTTTCCACAGTTATTAAGTCCTATGCACAAAACTATAGACTCTGTGCAATATAATCAGGGAACCAGGCGCAGGGTTTATTCCAATAAAAACACCAGATAAACTTTTCAATGCAAGCATGCAGATAGGTATCAGAAAATTGCCTCAAAGAGGACCGATATGTTTAAAATAACAATGTACGAGTGTATAAGTGTCTTAAGGAAAGAGTTTTCCGGAACAGTGAAAGTTGAACCATTTGCTGTTTTGAAAGGGAAACCAGCAATCTGGAGAACCATCATGTCTACTGGACACATTATACAAAATACTTGAAAAAATCATATATGATCCGAGAATCATCAGATCAATATAACTTCACAGTCATAAAAACGGTGGTTAACATAGCAGCCAAATTAATAAAATGAGAAATATGACGATGGGGAACTTAGGAATACTGTGTAGTGGTGACACTGGACATTATAAATTTCATTACCTCAGCAAATTGATTATTTATGCGACGCTTACTATTCATTAAAGATACAGCATACTACTCGCTAAAGATTGTATCCAGGCCCTTCAGCAATAGATAAGAACCCCACGAAGAAAAAAGTACTATAGAATCTCAGCGGAAGTCCTACAAGGGTACCTATTCTATTCTGGAATATCTAGTTGTTCCAGTTTGCGTGGGTGCCTTAGCGACAATGGAAACAAGCATTAAGGATAATCACCAGCCTTGCAAAAATTTCGGGCAAAATAGCTTTTGTCCTAAGCATGTTCCCATCGATATCCATGCGGACGAAATGCAGAGGGTCTAAAACAGGAAAAGTTCTAGTACATTAACAGTAGCACTCTACTTCTCTTGACAGAACTACTAGTACTCTTAACAGAGGTTAAGAGGATCAAGGAATAAGAACGTAAATCAAAAAAAACCCGAATAATTGCAAAAAAGAACTAAAAAGATTTAAACATGACACAGTACTATTAAAGTTGTACTTGTGTCGTTGTAATTGTACGCTGGTAGTGAGTGCACCTAAAAGTATATTATATTGCTAACATAAGTTCTGATGTACAAAGACTAAAAAAAATATACTGTGGTATATATGTGATTAAATCAATTATCCAGTGTTGCATAACTTTAGGATCATGCAAACTCTCCACGTTGGAGAGTTCAGTTATTACCCTAATTTTAAACCAGAAGTTACGAGAAAGAACTGGAACCCGACAAATGTGGTATAAATACAGGATGAGAAATTGCGGACGATAAGTTAATTTTTGGAAAGCGATAGAAAAGGAACTAAGTCTTAATAAGTGAAAGATAAGAGATTTGAATTGTGAAATAGTAGTGAAATTGTTTGTGAATTAATTGAAAGTTGTATTTAAATAATAATAAATAGAGTGATTTAAAACAGAATAACGTTTTATCATTTCGAACCCCAGCCAAAATATGACATTGTTGTCAGAAGTGGGATAAAACTTATTCGGAGTGCTGTGAAAAAAAAAATGTCCCGTACTGTAGCTAAGTATACCCCAGCTGAAAATTGAGCTAGAGAAGCGGAATCTTTGCGCAGCTGGAGGAAAGAGTGACTTAATTCTTCGTCTACAAGAAGCGATCGAAAAAGAAGGAAAAGACCCGAAATCCATTTTGTTCGACGTAGAAAAAAAGCACAGCAATTGTCATGTCACAACATGGCTGTTATGATGGAATTACTCCTTCTTTTGAATTCTAAGTTTGAAGAACAAAAGAATTCATAAGAAGAACAAAGGAGAAGTATGGAAGAACAGAAGAATTCCATTGTTGCCACGCAGGAAGACACTGTTGAAGAGTTCAAGAATTCTCTAGAAGCGAAATTCGAAATAATCGATCAAAAATTAAATATGCACGAGGAAAAACTCGCAAAAGTTGGAACCGAATTCCAGGGACAGCTCGTAAAAGTCGAGGAACAGTTCGGGAAGGTCGAAAACAATATTGAGGATCTTGCTAAAGAACTAGAGAGAGTAAGGAAACAGAAGGTCCGAGCGAATTCTACAGACTGCCCTAGAAGAAGAGAGATGCAACCGCCTGGTTTTGATGGCCAATATATAGAAGACAATTTGAAGCATCTGCCATGACCAACAACTGGGACGACGGAGAAAAGTCGATTGCACCAACGCTGGCACTGAGAGGTACAGCTGCCGAATTGCTGCAAACCATCTCAGAAGATAAACAACTCAACTACGACGCTTTGGTTAAAGCCTCTATGCGCTTCGGAGATGACCATATGCAGCAAGTATACAGAGTCAAACTGCGCAGCAGAGTCCAGAAGAGGGGAGAAACACTTCAGCAGTTGCAGGCCGATATCGAACGGTTGGCGCATTTATCTTATCCTAATGCCGGAGAAGACCTTATCAACGGAATGGCTGTAGAGGTGTTTACCCAAGCGATTGAAGATAGGCAGTTGCAAATGGCTGTAAGAATGGCTGGAAAACGACCCCTCCCTGAGGCCCTAGCATTTGCCCTGACGATGAAAGCTACCGACCAAGCAGCTCAAAGAATCCACCGCGTGAAAGAAGTGACGGCCGTGGAAAGCTCATGTTAACGAACACTTGAAAACAGCAACAGGAGCGACGACAAAGGTGTATGGAGAGGTTGTTCTTACGATCAATCTGGCAGGACTTACATTCACCCACGTATTTCTAGTGGCCGATATATGCGACGAGTGCATCATCGGAGTTGACTTTATGAAGGCGCATAATGTAGTGCTCGACATCGGAACTCAAGTACTTAAGAACAGGAACGTTGAAATTCCGATGGTGTACGGGGATTAGAATGCCGCATGCCTTAGGACAGTAGTCAGCAAGGACGAGATCTTACCACCATCCGCAGAGACACTTATTTGGGCATAACTGGAAGGTGATCTTGGGAGCCATCGATTCTATTTGATTGAGCCGGACTCTAAAAATCATTATCAGAATTACGTCGTGGGAAAGATGCTCGTTGAGCCGAAAGGCAAAATGGTACCAGTAAGAATCTTGAATGTGGGAAATAAGAGCATCAAACTAAAGCAAGGACAATCGATCGGAGCGTGCATATCGATAACTGCTGTCACCAAGTTGTGGAAGGAAAATGCTGCTATATCTTTGCCATCAAGTAGCACAGCCGAGTTGAAAAGAACTATACTCAGGCAAACCGAGCTGAACCAGGAGCAACGAGCGATGGCAGAGGAACTAATCAATGAATTTGCCTCGCAGGACAGCGAATATGGCAGCACACATTTGGTACAACACCGAATAGACACAGGAGATGCAAGACCCATACGTCAACCTCCTAGGCGTTTACCATTAGCTAAGCAGACGTAGGTTGCAGAAATGGTTTCGACTATGGAAAATGAAGGGTTGATTGAAGGCTCTAGGAGTCCGTGGGCATCACTCGTTGTACTGGTCAAGAAGAAAGACGGCACCAATAGATTCTGTGTGGATTATCGCCAGCCAAATTATGTTACCAAGAAGGATAGCTACCCCTTACCAAGGATTGACGACACACTGGACACACTGTCAGGAGCGCAATGGTTCTCCACACTTGATCTGAAGATTGGCTACTGGCAAGTACATATCCACCCGGAGGACCGTGAGAAGACAGCCTTCACCGCAGGAAACGGGCTTTGGCAATTCACAGTAATGCCATTCGGATTGTGCAAAGTTCCGGCAACCTTTGAGCGCCTAATGGAACGCGTTTTGCTGGGACTAACATGGAAAACCTGTTTGGTCTACATGGACGATGTCATCGTGGTCGGCAAAACTTTTCAAGAACATCGAGATAACTTAAAGGAAGTGTTCCAAAGACTACGAAGTGCACAGCTAAAGCTAAACCCGAAGAAGTGTCATCTCTTTAGGCCAGATGTCAAATATTTGGGACACATCATCTCATCCGAAGGGTTAAGGACAGACCCAGAAAAGATCGAAGCGGTGTAAAATTGGCCAGTCCCAAGAGACAAACACCAACTGAGAAGCTTTCTGGGACTCGCTACCTATTACAGACGGTTTGCGAAGGATTTTTCTGGGATCGCAAAGAGTTTACATCAACTAGCAGAAAAGGGAAAACAATTCAAATGGTCAATTGAATGCGATAGAAGCTTCAAAACTCTCAAGCAACAACTATGTAAGGCCCTCATACTAGCGTACCCTACTCCCGGAGAAACATTAATTGTGGATGCAGATGCCAGTAACGTCGGAATCGGAGCTGTCCTTTCGCAGATGTATGACGGGCAAGAGAAAGTAGTTTCCTACTTTAGTAAGGTGCTTTCTAAGCCGGAAAGGAACTACTGTGTCACCAGGCGGGAACTTCTTGCTTTGGTCTTGGCAACAATGCATTTCCATAACTACCTGTACGGACGAAAATTCATTCTTCGCACAGACCATGCGTCTCTGAAGTGGTTGCTGCAATTTCAAAATCCTGAAGGACAAGTCGCAAGGTGGATTGAACGACTCCAGATGTACGACTACGAGATACAGCATCGTATCACTCTAATACGGATGCTCTGTCTCGGCGACCTTGCAACTCTGATTGCAAACATTGTGCACGACAAGAAGAAAAAGATGCGGTATCCACTCAACGGCTTAGAGCTGGCCCACTGACGGTTGGAATGAAAGTGAAATGCGAAACGCCCAAAAAGAGGATCCAGATATCGATCCAATTCTCGCCTGGAAAGAATATGAAGAAAAACCAGATTGGCAGGAAATATCCAATAAAAGCCCCGAACTAAAGGCATACTGGGGGACTCGCTTCATGTTTAAGATGGTGTTTTGAGACGAAGGTGGGAAAACTCGGATGGAAAGTCGTTTGTGATGCAGCTCGTTGTGCCAAGGTCGAGAGTCAGTGACGTGCTAAGGGAACTGCACGATGGAGTATCCGGAGGCCACTTGAGAGTGAATAGGATATTAGAATAGGTGCGAGAACGTTTTTATTGGGTGCACGCCAAGGATGATGTAGAAAATTGGTGCAGAAAGTGTGTCACCTGCGCCGCCAGTAAAGGCCCGAGGGTTAAAACTCACGGCAGAATGCAGCTTTGTAACGTTGGAGCGCCCTTCGAGAGAATCGCAGTTGACATCGCAGGACCTTTTCCTGCAACCGAAAAGGGAAATCGCTGCATTCTTGTTGTTAGGGATTACTTCAGTAAGTGGCCTGAGGCTTTTGCTATCCCTAACCAGGAAGCCAAAACCGTGATTGAACAGATCGTTTACAACTGGGTGAGCAGGTTCGGCGTACCGATGGAATTGCATTCGGATCAAGGGCGCAACTTCGAATCCAAGATTTTCCAAGGGATGTGCGAGTTACTGGGTATCAAAAAGACGAGAACAACACCGCTCCACCCACAATCGGACGGGATGGTAGAACGCTTCAACAGAACCTTGAATGAACACCTATCAAAGGTCGTTGGTGACAAGCAATGCGATTGGGATAGGCAAATTCCAATGTTTCTTTTAGCCTATCGGAGTGCAGTACACAACACCACAGGTCACACTCCATCGGAAATCCTTTTCGGTCGAACAGTCCGGTTACCTAGTGAATTGATGTTTGGATCACCGCCGTCTGAAGAGAACAGAAATGAAGACGACTATGTCGCAGACCTCAGACAGATTATTAGGGACGTGCACCAAAGAACCAGGGATAAGATCAAGATAGCCAGTGACCGCATGAAGACGAGGTATGATATCAAGGCGACCACAACGGGATACCAGGAAGGAGATCTAGTGTGGCTATATAACCCTCATAGACGGAAAGGCGTATCACCCAAATTACAGCAAGACTGGGAAGGACCATATAAAGTCGTAAAACGAATCAACGATGTTGTCTATCGCATTCAACTAGGAAGAGGCAAGATGAAAGTGGTTCATGTGGATCGAATACATCGCTATATTGGTCAGAATGTCGAAAAGTTTGTTCGGGACGAACAACTTCAAGAGGGGGATATTGTGGTATATATGTGATTAAATCAATTATCTAGTGTTGCATAACTCTCCACGTTGGAGAGTTCAGTTATTACCCCAGTTTCAAACCAGTAGTTACCAGAAAGAACTAGAACCCGACAAATGTGGTATAAATACAGGATGAGAAACTGCGGACGATAAATTGATTTTTGGATAGCGATGGAAAAGGACCTAAGTCTTACTAAGTAAAAGATAAGAGATTTGAATTGTGAAATAGAAGTGAAATTGTTTGTGAATTGATTGAAAGTTGTATTTAAATAATAATAAACAGAGTGTTTTGGAAACAGAATAGCGTTTTATCATTTCGAACCCTAGCCGAAATATTACAATTCATAGCCCTGACTGCCAATTAAAGTTATACTTTGTCAGTTTATTGAAAATATTAACCGGTAAGATACCTAGGTACATCAGAACTGCAACTGAAGCAAGGAAAAAGTTGCATAAAGTTAACCGCAAAAATGTCATCGGAAATCCCTTGTGCATGAACTGGTACGATTTCGTCATGGTGATTTTTCAGTTGAAAGTGCTTATCATTTCATCTTCCAATATTAATGACGACAAACTTAAAGCGTTGGTGCAAACAAATAAGCATTCAGCAGTTGTAGGCCTTCTAATCGTTCTACAAGTGAACGCTTTCAGAGGAACTGAACTTCGTAAAGAAGCTCGATTTTTGAGTAGCACAAATTGCACATATTTGAACAATGAATATTGCTAATGAGAGTGTACCTACATTTAGTGGGGAGATTCACAGTATAGAGCTGACGGATTTGCGGAATTAAGCCTCGGAAACAAAATATTTTGTAATCTTACGATAGGTTATATTAAATATAAGGCTTTGATAGATACCGGTTCCACGGTTAGTACTCGTATAATAAATTCATCAAGTATTGACTGTAGCTATTTTCCTGTGATTGAAGAAAAATGTATGTGCATAAACACGATAAGTAATAGACTAAGGAACATCTTAAGATTATTATTACTGATGTTCCCAAAGAATTTCGGAAGAGTTCTAATAGTAAGTTAAAATGGTATAAAATGTCAATTAGAGATAAAGACTATGATCTTCGGTTGGGAATGGACATTATTAGAAAAAACGTAGCTGAATTATATATAAGGAGGAAAATAATGAATTTAGTAAACACTGCTAGTTTAAAGGTATATTCAGAAGACTACGAGAAAATAGACTGTTATGAACTAAATTACCAACAAAAGCATTAATTAGACACTTGACATCTGAGTCAAATAGAAAGAGAAGAAATAATGAAAATATTGAAACAGTATGAGAGTTTAATCTATAAAGAAGGGGATAAGCTCACAAACACGGATTCAATCATGCATGAGATCAGAACGACCACTAATCAACAAATTAATGCAAGGCTGTATAGACTGCCTCCGAAACATGAAGAAGAAGTTCGGAGACAGGTTACAGAAATGGAGAAGCAGGGCATTGTTAGGAAGTCGAATAGTAGATATTCTTCCCCAATAGTAATTGTTGCAAAAAAATTAAGTAAAACAGGAGAACAAAAATTCAGACTGTGTGTAGACTATAGAAGATTGAATGATATAACGTTCGACGATAAGTACCCTCTACCTAATATCGACAGTATATTAGATAAGCTGTATTTACAGACAACGACACCAGCGCTGATATCAAGCGAAGAATAACTCTTGCCAATCGCTGTTTCTTTGGGTTAAGAAGGCAATTGAGTAGCAAAGCCCTCTCTCGGACAACAAAAGTCACCCTTTATAAGACTTTAATAATCCCGGTCCTGCTCTATGGCGCAGAGGCATGGACATTATCAAAAATGGATGAGGGTGTTCTTGGTTGCTTCGAGAGAAAAATTCTTCGGGCGATCTTCGGTCCCGTCTGCATTGACGGTGAGTGGAGGAGGAGATACAACGACGAACTGTATGGACTGTACAGCGACATGGACCTAGCCAGAAGAGTGAAGATCCAAATACTGAGATGGCTGGGTCATGTAGAGCGCATGGACACCAATGCTCCGGTCCGAAAAGTCTTCGAATCCGCCCCCGAGGGACAGCGCAATAGAGGAAGGCCAAGACTCAGGTGGCGCACGCAAGTGGAAGAGGACCTCAGCCAACTTAGCGTGCGAAACTGGAGACAGCTAGCCAGGGATCGAGCTAGCTGGAGAAGCTTGTTGACTGAGGCCCAGGTGCACCCCGGACTGTAGCGCCACCTAAAGTAAAGTAAGATATTAGATAAGCTAGGGAGAGCCCAGTATTTCAGTACTTTGGATTTAGCCAAATAAATAAATTTAAAATCGTTACTGACCATCAACCCATAAAATATTTGAACAAAAAATACAACAGAAAAGAGTTGTCCGCTAGAAATCAGCGGTGGCTTTTTAGGTTGTCTGAGTTCAATAACGATATCGAATATCTCAGGGGAAAGGAAAATAAAGTAGCAGATTTTTTAAGCCGTATGATAGATGTCGACCAAATAGATGAGGAAACCGAATCGAACCAGGCAACAGTTCATTCTGCCTCTGAACAACAAGTAGATCATTTTCCTACAAAAGAAGATATTGTTAATAAATGCAAAACCCAATTAATTTTAACAAATTCTGTTTCCGCACAGGAGGAGGTAATCCATGGTAGAAAAATTTTTCAATTAGATATGACTAAAAATAACTCATATTGGGAAGACCTTTTCAAGAGAGTATTACACCCTGAGTACAATAAAATTCAACAATGTCTGATAAGTCTTTTTGGAGGAAATAAAAATATCTCGTTTATTAAGTACACGTTAAGAGCTCAAGAAATCAGAACTGAGTCAGAAATTTGCAAGCAGATTTCACCTTATCATGTAAGAGAAAGTAGTCACTCTGGGCTTATGAGAGAAATTTCGACAGTTATTGGAAACTGCCAAACTAAAGTAATACTTGGAGAATCGCTAGTAAGCCAACACCGTCTGCTCATTACAGAATTTTTCACGGCGGATCTACCGAAAATACGGGCATCGTTTGGAAAGCCAAAAATCCGGTGGTATAATCTATCAAAGGAACGAAGCGCAGGATTTACCGCACTGGCTAAAGAAGTACTTCAAAACATAAATGGTATAGCAGACTCACTTAGCCTGCAAGAAATGTGGAACAGCATGCACGAGGAATGCATAACACTCGCAAAGTCCCATCTGGGGACTATATCGAAATACCATTACGTCGGCAAAGAAACATGGTGGTGGAATAACGAAGGCCGACAAGAAGAGTGCATTCCAAGCGTGGACAAAATGCGATCGGAGCGACGATATCGAAAAAGCTCGACTGGCTCTTGAATACGAGCGTCTTAAAAGATCGCAAAGAAAGTCCTGGCTCGAACTCGAGCAGCAGAAGCGGCAAACCTCTACCAGGAGTTGGAACAAATATCCTCACGATCGGCAGATAGAAGACAAGCTATGCAAGTAGTTCAAGAAATTCAAACGTCGTCCAATACTACTGTGCCAAATATTTTTAAGCTCGCTGCTCAGAGGCGAAAAAATTCAATGGAAATAACCTCGTCGAAATACACAAAAAAATGCAGACGGTCGCTTATTAACAAATGAAAAGGAAATTTGTGACCGGTGGCTTGAATACTGCAAGGAGTTGCTTAACAAACAGTTTCCACGTGATATCGTACCGACAGCTGGTCTATTCGAGGAGGAAGTTTCTGACTTTTCAATCGAAGAAATAAGTATAGCAATCGGAAAAATGAAGTGGGGGAAAGCGGCGGGACCAGACAGCATTCCATTAGAGTTTTGGTCGAAGATGGAGGGGATCGGCAGCGTTTGGCTATCGAAACTTTTAAATAAATTAAAATGTGGACAACCTATGCCGAATCAATGGAGAAGTAGCTTCTTGGTTCCATTATACAAAGGAAAAGGCGACACTCGAGAATGCAACAACTACCGTTTAATCAAGCTTATGTCACACGCAATGAAAATCGTCGAAAGAGTCTTAAACGAACGTCTTCGGCAAATAATAAAGCTCGATAATAGCCAGTGTGGATTTGTTGAAGGAAGATCGACGGTGGACGCTATCCAAAGCCTACGAATAATAATGGAAAAGCACCGAGATTCGTCTAAGGATTTACACATGGTATTTATCGACCTCGAGAAAGCATTCGATCGAGTGCCAAGGGATCTCATATGGGCCGCGCTGAGGTCTCAAAACGTACCGGAAAACGTATGTTAGAATAATACAAGACATGTACGGAAACGTGAAAACTGCGGTTTAAAGCTATGCTGGACTAACAAGAGAATTTCCAGCGAAATGTGACGACGACGATGTATAAACGACGTAAAGAGTGAGTGTGGGATGGACGAAATGGCGGGAAAATTCGGGAATCTTTTGCGGCCGAAAATTTCCACTTAAATTAAAGGGGAAACTCTACACCACGGTTGTAAGACCAGCTCTTATATACGGTTCACAGTGCTGGACAATGTACGAAGCGTTTAAAAACAAAATGACGGCAGCGGAAATGAAAATGTTAAGGATATCTAGTGGAGTTACTAAACGCGATTGCATTAGATCTACGCGTATAAGACGAAGTCTACATATAAAGAATTCGGTAACCGAACAGCTTGAGGCGAATAGAATAAGCTGGTATTGCCACGTTTAAAGAAGATTTGCTGAAAATCCGGTTAAAAAGGCATTATCAACTACGGTCACTCCAACTGTAAGAAAACGAGGTCGGAAAAAGAATTCCTGCATTTCTCAGATGGCAAATGCGCAACAACGCCTTGGGCTAACCACTAAAGCCATCCAGGACCGAGCATTATGTAGACGCGTTCTGCAGTCTGCGACGTTAGCCAACCCCATAAGCGGAGCAGCAGCGATGCAGTAAAAATGGGAAACTCGTTACGCATAAGTTCGTATAACGAGGAAAGGGTTAATAAAAGGAAAAGAAGAAGAAGATTGGAAACTGCCAAACACGTCAGGAAGGGAAATACGATAGAAAACTTCTCAAACCAAAATTTAAAATATCAGAAACCCCTTCTAAAGCCAATGAAATTCTTCATATGAACATTTATCGTTTCAATAAGCTTTTCTTCCTTACTTTCATTGATAAGCTAACAAAGCAGGCATATGCATATAGTTTGAACAGTAAAAATTGGGTTAGTAACGTAGAGGCAATTGAGGACCATTTAACAAAGTTCGGTAAACCTAGAAAAATTATTTTCGATAATGAATTCAAATCTGAAAATATTAAAGAATTCTTCAAGGACGATGACATCGAAGTTCATTTTACCATACTGAATTCTCACACCAGAAACTCTGATATTGAACGCTTCCATTCCACTTTACTAGAAATCCTACTAACAATTAAAGACCAAGAACTTACAACTGCCGAAAAGTGCATAAAGCCGTTTTAGTTTACAATAACCGTCACCATTATACAATTGGAATGAGACCAAATTCAGCTAGGAACGTTGACCCGGAAGTATTAGTTACTAAAATTTCAAAACAGAAAGATAAAATTTTAAATAAGAGGAATGTAACTAGGGAAGATTATGAAGAAAATAGGCATGAAGGTTTTATTAGAAATTACAAACATTTAAGGCACAAGACTGAACCTTATAATAGAAAAAATAAATCATTTAATGTTCATCCCACCACAGTCAAAAGACCAAATAAATTTATTGGTACAGAATTTGCTTGTGATACTACTAACCATGTTGATAACCGTGACAACAGCACAAACATCCCTCCTAATAACACCGATCCAGAGTGAGCAAGGTTATGTTACCCTATATCGAGGATCTGTCGAATTAATAAACAACTCTCAAACGATTATACATACGAGGTGTGATCAAAAAGTAAGGTGACTTTTCATTTTTAAAAATATATATTTATTTAATCATCCAAATTTATTTTATCCCCTTCAAAATAATCCCCCTCTGATACAATGCACTTGTGCCAGCGCTTTTTCCAGTCGTCAAAGCACTTCTGAAACGCACTTTCTGGTATTGCCTTGAGCTCCTCCAGCGATGCAGCCTTGATCTCCTCAATCGTTGCAAATCTTCGTCCTTTCATGGGCATAACCATATACCCATGATTCGTCACCAGTCATAACCCTTTTGAGCAGATCAGGATCATCATTGACGTCGTTTAACATGTCTTGGGCAATGTTCATGCGATGCTGCTTTTGATCAAAACTAAGCAATTTTGGAACGAATTTCGATGACACACGTTTCATACCCAAAACATCCGTTAAAATTGATTGGCTTGAGCCAAACGATAAGCCAAGATCATCCGCTATTTCCCTAATCGTGATTCGACGATTTTTCAACACAATTTCTTTAACTTTTTTAACATTTTCGTCTGTGTTTGATGCGCTAGGTCGTCCGGAGCGAGGTTTGTCATTAACATTTTCTCGGCCCTCTTGGAATAATTTATACCACTTATAAACATTTTTTTTGCTTAAAGTTGACTGTCTGTACGCTACTGTCAACATTTCAAGAGTTTCTGAGCACTTAATACCATTTTTTACGCAAAAATTAATACAAACTCTCTGCTCCATTACTTTTAACCACAAAAAATCGCCTAGTAAACAAAACACGTCCAACTTTTAGGCCTCTCACATAAAAACAACAACTGCTATATGGTTAAAACTATAAACATATGATCGTGACAAGTGAACCAACACAATAACAAAAAAATTTTGAGTTAGAGTGTACTGAGCGCGCGAAATTTAAAAAGTCACCTTACTTTTTGATCACACCTCGTATAATACTCGTAGATACTTTGGAAATTGTAGCTGTTGTAGAGTCTGCTGAAATGAATCTTCAAAAACTTAATTTAATGGAGAATGGTCCGTTGCTTAGGGAAATTTTAAATATTAAGGCAAAAGTCAAGGCGTTAACACTCCCAATTCAGAAAAAAGAGATCTTATGAATTTCATTGTGAACTGGTCAGAAATGGCTATTCGGAACAATGGATGACCAAGATAGGATAGATGTTGCTGAACATTAAAACATGTAGTCGAAACGAATGACAATGCTGCTATAGAAAATTTGAACAAACGAATAGGTATAAATCAAAAATTCATCGATGATATAAATAACATCAAGACAATGGTATTAGAAGATAGGCAACATATAAGGGATGCTTATAATGTCGTCATAGATAGTCAAAGAAATATTACATTCAAGTTACTACAAACCAACCAGCTTTTGAAGTTATAGATTCTCGAAGAAAAAATTAATAATATTTTAGACAATGTAGCATCTGCCAAACAGGTATTTTAACAAACGAACTATTAGACAGTGTAGAATTAGACTACTTTAAGCTAAAGCATGCCAAAATTTGAGCTATTCGATTAAACAATACGAAACTTGTCTTAGCAATTAAGTCACCTAAAGATTACATTCAGACAACATTAAAGATGATAATTCCTATTCCTAATAAAAATTTTAAGAAAATTGACATTAAGCCAATAAATTATGTTGAAATAAATGGCAACGGATATGACTATAATCCCGATAACTTACATATACAGAGTCTAAAGAAAATTAATAACTGTATAATTGAATGAGAATGTAATTTTCGCAATAATACGAGGGCGGGTCAATAAGTCCGTGACTTTTTGAATTTCTGACCTCTTTACTGAAACAGCAACACTGCTCCTGTCAACAGACATCTGTCAGTTGACTCCTGTCAAAATTTAAACTTGCTGCGTCAGTTAGTTTGTGTTTGACAGCTATTTTTATCAGACTACTCACTAATTTGAGGAGAAAATGGAAATAAGTGAATTTCGTGTGCTTATTAAGCATTATTTCTTGCGAAAAAAAACCATTACCGAGACCAAGGCTAAGCTTGATAAATACTATGGGGACTCTGCACCATCGATTTCAATGGTAAAAAAGTGGTTTACTGAATTTCGTTGTGGCCGTACAAGCACTGAAGATGCCGAACGTCCTGGACGCCCAGTTGAGGTCTCTACACCCGAAACAATCGAAAAAATTCACGATATGGTGTTGGCCGACCGAAGATTGAAAGTGCGAGAGATTGTGGAAGCCGTAGGGATCTCGCATGGCTCAGTGGTTTCAATTTTGAATGATCACTTGGGCATGAGAAAGCTTTCCGCAAGCTGGGTGCCGCGTTTGCTCACAGTCGACCACAAACACATGTGCAGTTGCCAAGGCAAAAATCCATGAATTGGGCTATGAATTGCTCCCTCATCCACCCTATTCTCCAGATTTGGCTCCGAGCGACTACTTCTTGTTCCCAAACCTGAAGAAATGGCTTGGTGGAAAAAGATTTGACTCCAATGATGAAGTCATCTCGCAAACAGAGGCCTATTTTGAGGACCTCGACAAATCATTTTTTTTGGAAGGGATAAAAAAATTGGAGAAGCGTTGGACAAAGTGTATAGAGCTCAAGGGAGACTACGTTGAAAAATAAAATTATTTTTTTATCAAAAAATCTGTGTTTTAATCCAAAAGTCACGGACTTATTGACCCGCCCTCGTAAATTGTGACTATCGATGAACATTTGTATATTTGCAAGAACTTAGGTAAGGAACATACTGTTAACGAATTGATTATTACTTTAAGTGGAAACTTTATGGTAAATATTAATAATTGTTCCATTGAAGTACTAAATACCATAATGTCTAATTATAATATAGAGTTTATCTAAAATTTTGCATACGAAGATAATCAAAATGTGACAATATATTGTATGAAAGCATGAACCTTTCGATATTTTTCAAATTCAAAATTTAAAACATTTAGAACAACCATAGGAATAACCACTATATAATAAGTTCTACTCTCTTAATTGTCATACTTGTGGTAATAACTATAGTTGTAATAATATGTAAAAATAATAAGAAACTCAAGGTAGAAATAAAAACAGTTAAAGATGGAATTCAGGAGAATTCTTTGTCAAAAGGGGGGTGAAGTTACACAAATGCAAGTCAGCAAACTTGCTGACGCCACATTTATGTTGCTTCGCAACGAATAACAAAAGTGTCAATTACATTCCGGTGTCAATGGTGCTGTCTGAAGGCCATCGGAAACGAAATGCGTTGACCTTATCTATGTTTATTTAGTTTATGACATGACATGTTCAAGCAAAGAAAATAAGCAGCCTTAATCAACGACAATCGACGACGACACCAAAAGCAGTGTAGTTTCATTTCTCCATTGGTTAATAAATATGATTCGCGTGTTCACAGCGCAATATGGGTGAAGAGCATCTTCAAAGTATGTCAATGTGAAATTGCCTTATTGTGATATGAGTTGAAAGAAATTCATCTCACGAAGCGCATAGACGTTTGCGAGGAAAATAATCTGTGCTGTAAGCATATTATCACGTGCGATGAAACATGAACTTGGAATAGGTGAGATGAAACATCGAAAAAATTGTTGCAGCTTGGGATGTGTTGCCACATCCACCACCAAGCAAAGATCGGCGACAGTTAGCCAACCATAAAAGTGGAGCAGTAGCAATGCTCAAACTGTGGGCAGGACACGTATAGTCTAACGTTATATATTTCAAAGGTTAATAAAAGAAGAAGAAAGAGAAGACCCAGACTATAAAGTACTATTAACATAAGCCAAATTTTACTCCAAGAGGCCGCACGAGGTAAACCTAATACTTTAGCTTGAAGATATATATGTATTTTACGTAGTTTAACCTACTTACTTACTTACTTTAGGTGGCGCCACAGTCCGGGGTGGACCTGGGCCTCAGTCAACAAGCTTCCCCAGCCAGCTCGATCCCTGCCTAGCTGCCTCCAGTTTCTAAGTTGGCTGAGGTCCTCTTCCACTTGCGTGCGCCACCTGGGTCTTGGCCTTCCTCTACTGCGCTGTCCCTGTCCCTGCGCCATAGAGCAGGACCGGGATTATTAAGGTCTTATAAAGAGTGACTTTTGTTCTTCGAGAGAGGGCTTTGATACTCAATTGCCTTCTTAACCCAAAGAAACAGCGGTTGGCAAGAGTAATTCTTCGCTTGATCTGAGCGCTGGTGTCGTTGACTGTATTTATAGCAGAGCCAAGGTAGACAAAGTCCTTAACTACCTCAAAGTTTTCTGTCAAGGGTGACGTTCTGCTCGAGACCTCGGTGTTGGTTGTCTCTTTTGACCGCTAAACCTATTTTCGCCACTTCCGTCTCAATACTCGCGAAAGCGCCACTGACATTATGCTGCTTTCTCCCGATTATGTCAATATCGTCGGCGTATCGTCTCTATAGATGCTGTCAACCGCGCCTTAAAATCGATGAATAGGTGGTGTGTATTGATCTGAAGCTCATGTGTCTTCTCCAAGATCTGTCGTAGTGTGATTATCTGGTCGATGGTGGACTTTCCTGGCCTGAAGCCACACTATCAGGTTGTTGATGAACGGCTTCAGGCTTCACACAATACGGCGGATAAGATCTTATATTCGATGTTAAGGAGACTGATGCCTCTGTAGTTTCGTCCGACAATATTTCACAGATGAGTTGGTGTATGCTCCTTACCAAGTCATCGCCTGCCGCTTTGAAGAGCTCGGCAGTCAGGCCGTCCGCTTAAGCAGCTCTGTTGGACTTAAGCTTCGATATAGCTATCTTCAATTGATCCAAGTTGGGTGGACGGAATTGTTGGTCATCATCGTCAAAATTGAAAGATTGATTCTGCCTGAGAGCGGTATTTGGCCCATCATCGCCGTTGTACAGTCTGCAGAAATGGTCTTTCCAAATCCTCAGCATCGACTGCGATTCTAACACGATGTTCCCTTGTTTATCTCTACAGCCTTCGGTTCGAGGTTTGTTTCTGCGGCATGTTATTTCTACCTTTTGGTAAAACTTCCGAACCTCATTCCTGGAGTAGCATCTCTCAATTTCCTCGATCGCGCGCTTCTCATGCTCTTTCTTCTTTCTCCTGAGAAGCCGGGGTTCGTCTCTCAACTTCCTCTCATAGAACTCATGAGCAGCTCTGGTTCTTCTAAGCAGCGCCACGTTATATGCATCTTGCTTAGCTGCATGTGCTTGCTGGCACTCATTATCGAACCAGGGGTTTCGTTGTGTTGGACGAGTCAAACCCAGCACATCAGAAGCGGCATCTCTGGTTGCGTTTTGGCAGTGTTTCCAATGGTGTTCGATGCTTGATGCTTGCGGCATTGGACCGCTTAAGAGATTAAGAGACACTCAATCGGAGAAGAAATTGGCGATCTCTTGCGATTGTAACTGTCTGACGTCGAATTTTCTCACAGCATTAGTTTGTCTTGGCGTAGTTTGGGATATCCGCAACCGTACCTTGGCTACAACAAGGTAATGGTCCGACTCGATGTTGGCTCCTCGGAACGTACGGACATCCATAATGCTGGAGGAGTGTCTTGCGTCGATCGCAATGTGATCAATCTGGTTGACTGTTGATTGATCAGGAGTTCTCCAACTCCCCTTGTGTATATCGAGATGTGGGAATAGCATGCCACGACAATGTTTCGCCCCGCCGCAAAGTCGATTAGCCTGAATCCGTTATCAGAGGTGGTGTCATGCAGGCTATATTCCCATCGCATTTCTTGAATGGCGGTTATGTATGCTTTGCAGCAGTCTAGGGCGTGCGCTAGTTGCTCGGCTGCACGTAGTCTGTTAAGGGATCTAACATTCCACGTGTCAGCAGGAAATCCGTCCATATCCGAGGCTTGTTGATGCTTCGTAACTTCTTGTTTTTTTTTTATATGGCCGGGCAGTTACCCCGGTGGCACAACCCCCAACCTGGAGGTCCAGTTCCATTTTGAATGCCCCTAGGACGAGGGGTCGGTTATACCGAAGCCAGTAACCAGTTTCGGGATGTGAGCGCTGCCGTTGGCCCATATAGAGCTCGTCCACCACCATATTTTTTCCAAGAGCCTGACTAAGTTCTGGAAATACTTTCCGGCCTGAGCTCCAAATATGTCGGAGTAGCCCGGATAAGGTCTTGTTTTGTTTTTCCGACACTTATCCTGAATTATGGCGCAGGAAACTCGCCATTTGCCCCCTTCATTTCGCAATCTCTAGTGAGATTCCCAGATGGCGCCACGGGGAGGCGTGAAGTAGGACTCATTAGCAGAGCTGCAAGATGTTCGGCTGCAGAGGCTCATTCTTGTCACTTAAAGAACTAGGACCTGCCGGAAGATGCTACTTCTACGAGGCCTTATAGTAATCGTTGCCATCTAGTTTAACCTAGTCACTCAAAATTCGTTATTATTAAAATACATACAAAAATTGTAACTTACACATTGTTTTTAAAATTATTTTAAAACTTAAGACCAATTAATGACAAATCTTAAGATATTTTAACTGTCGTAATTTAATATTTTAACTTTTTCTTATATGAATGCCTTCGAATTTCAGAAAAAAATAAAATTTTAGTATCACATTGTTCGGTGTCTCATATCGGTTCCTACAGATTTCTTAGTTCTCAGTGCCTTAAAGATGGTTGAGCAGTGTAGAAATAGGGTAGGCACTGTCAATCTGGTGATATATAGTTTTGCAGCTGTTCTTCTACACATCCGTTGTGTCGTGGAGGTACGTGGTAACCGTCAGGTACATATCGGTGTCCATAAGGACTCGACTTGCTAAACCAATAAGCGCGAGTGCTGACAAGCGGGATAAAATACAGGCCCTTTAAATGGAGCTGGGGATGAATTCTCCCCATAAAATCAAGGCAAGATTTCGACGTCAGGCGGCAGCAATCGCAAGAGATCGTCCAAACCTTTTCCGAACGAGCCTGTCTTATTCTCTTAAGAGATCGACTGCCGTAACCATCAAGTATCGGAGACTGGTGGCAACGCTGCCAAAAGCCATCAGGAAACCCCCGGTTGTATGATGAATACCGGCAAGCACATGCACCTAAGTAAGATGCATACAAAGCGTCGCTGCATAGAGGGACAAGAGCTGCTCACGAAATCTATGAGCAGATGAGGAGAGACGAGCACCGGCTTTTCAGGAGGAAAAAGAAATAGCATGGGAAGCGCGCTGTAGAAGACAGTCAGAGATGCTACTTCAGGAATAAGATTCGGAAGTTTTACCAATAGATACAAACCCCGAACAGAAGCATGTAGAGACGAACAAATCGTAGTAGAATTGCAGTGCCAAAGATTTGATAAGTGCATTTCTGTAGACAGTATAACGATGATGATGAACCAATTACCGCTGCCAGGCAGAATAAATCTTTCAACCTGGACGATGTAGACCAACAATTCCGTCTATCCGATCTGTATGAAGTGAAGTTAGCAATATGTAAGCTTAAGTTTAACAAAACCCCTGCAGTGAATGGTCTGACTACGGTGCTCTTCCATGCCGCAAGGGATAACTTGGCAAGTAAGCACCAACTCATCTGTAGAACATGATCGAACGGATGTATGCTCGATGAATGGAACCTCAAGATTGTTTGTCCGATCCTTAAGAAAGGTGATCCTTCAAAATGGGCTTAGCGACTAGCGGCAAGACCAAGTTTATGCTGTCACGCGAAAAGGACACTTAACGCCGAAGTATTCAATCATCGTGTGTCGTGGGGTACAAACGGGCCGAGAACTTTCTCTCTCTATACAGTTACTTGTCTTTGTTTACCTACGCTTTTGCAAACTAAATTCTCGATTTGTTTCATTATTAAACCTGTCATTTAAAATGCTGTGTAACGCTTGCAACCTTAAAATAGATAGAGCAGGCTTAAAACCGCTTTTAATGCAGTGCAGTGATTGCAAAGTTTTGTTTTCCATAGTAGCTGCGCTAAATTAAATGCTACCGAACTGGACTGTATGAGAAAGAATAAATTTGTGCGTTGGTGTATAGTATGAATGAGGCGTTCCTCTTTTTCCGATGCTACTGCTGTTAATGGCAAGCAACTCCAATCTCCGATGCCAAACCAGCCATCTTGCACCAAACACAAAAAAACAGAATTCAATCTTTTTCTATACCGAAAGAATCTGAAAATCCTACAATAACTCTAGAAATGGTCTATAAAGAAGTTTTTTCTCTTAAGACCATCCAACAAAATCAAGTCAATCTGCTTGCAGCTACTAATAAGCAAATTGCAATTACCAACAAGCTATTTGAGGAAAAAATCAGTTTCCTGGAGAATAAGGTCAACAACTTGGAGCAGCAATTGCTTGGAAATCATATCGACATCCTTAATGTTCCTCTCGGGAAGACAAATACTCCAGAAGCAAACATTGATCTCGCTCTTAACATTTTTCGCGCATTGGTTTTTTGCTACACAAAGCAAATCAAAGTTCACTCACCTCCAGCTGTTTGTTTGATATCTAATGAATCAGCGGCGGCTGCGGTAAACCAAAAAAAAAAACAACACATTTTGCACAAATTTGTCTCGCGGAGCATGACGGACAAGATAATGAGCGTAAAGGAGGAGGCAAAAGCATAGCTGAAGACAACTCTAATCAACCCCCAAGGAGTAGGAGAGAACATATATATCAACGAGAGCCTAACCTTCAATACACGTCAACTACTCAAAGAAGCAGCAGAAGCTGTACAGTTACATTTATTTATTGTGCTAAGTGAGATTTGGGTGTATGAAAACGAGTTTGACCCGTACAATATACGGAGTGGAGTTAACAAAAGCCATTCTACTATGGCTCTCTTCAGTGATATGACCAAGCATTCGATGTAGTGGACCTAAATATAATCTTAACAAAATTATACAAAGCTGGTTTCCGAGGAATGATATACAATTGGTTTAAGGCTTATTTATTGGAGAGGGAGCAAAGGGACATCACCTTCACGTACACTGACGCTTCACTTCATGAATACGTTGCGAAAGATAACAACGACCTTCATTTACTTAGAATTTGGTTCACCTTTCACAAGCTTATTATTAGTGGAAAAACAAAAATAATGAACTTTTAACTATACCAAAGTAATTTAGAAAGCTTTGCGTTTGTTTTCATTAAAGCGATTGCCAGAAATTCCGTTTACCACTACATACTTATGGGAAGCATAATTTCAGCGCTTTTGGTAATTGTTCCACATGCTGCTTTTATATTGAAGCAGTCGAGTCTTTCAAACATTTCGGAGTTCTGATTGATAACAAACTAATATATGACTTTATTAATACGGAAAATGTATCTTCTGAAGCCTTACTGCTCGCAAAGAGTACTTTCGATGTTTCATTTCGGGTTAGTTCAGTCTAAGTTTCAATATGGGATTGTTTGTTGGGGAGGTACGTATCTTAGTACCTTAAGTGCACTAATCGTTGTCCAAAAGCATATAATTAGAATTATATGTGACAAAAATCGTTATACTTTTGGTTGGCCACTTTTTACAAGTCTTCAGATATTGCCACTCAGGAATCTATACGTTTTCAAGGTACCCAAAGAATTCTACACACGAAGCGGTAATGTTCCTTTTAGGAATGTTTCAACTTATAACTTGTGAGTAAGCAACATGGTACTTTTTGACATCCCACACGTGCACAAAACACATTATATGAATTTTTATACGAGTATATTGTAGTTACTTGGCGTATAGTGTTTAACAAACTTCCCATGTCTATACGATCTAAACAAAACTTCCATTACTTTTTTTAGGATCACCTAAAGACTGGCTCCTTACTATGGACCCTTTAAGCTTAGAGCTACATGTTTAAAAACATTCGAAAAGATTCTTTTCTGTTTTTTTTCTTTCATTGAAATAATTATTTTCTTTTCTTTTCGATTTAATACTCTATCTTTTGAATCTTTAAAGTTGTAACTAAAGAACACCTGATGGCACCCCACGTCAGTTATTCTTGCGTACACATTATTTCTATATTTCCATGGATCTATCAACACAAACTTAGGTTTTAGAATGATCTTTAATCATGATCATTTTTAACTAGTAAAATAATTTTTTGTATCCTAAATCAAAGAATTATCTATTTCTAGCTAGTTTTAAGGTGATAATGAATAAATAAACAAATACGTCTCGGACCGAACTTCACCTTTGACAGATATAACTTTGAGGTAGCAAGATATCGAACTGACTAGAGGCGTTTGTTGAATGAGGTCCAGGTCCACTCCGAATGGTAGTGGGAGGCCTTCTTTCGAAACTAATGGAAGTAGTTTCTTGTCATTGTAGATGACATTATTTGACATATTTTCATTATTTAATTTAGTCAAGCTTGAGATCTCGATCACATTTCTTGAATGGTGCAAGATCGTGGATCAGGTCAACGAAAACTGATCCAAAAGAGGTTTCCATCATAGACAGCTCTTTTGAGCTTGCAGCTAATGTTAGGTCTTAATTAATTGTCTGCCAT
Organism: Volucella inflata; assembly: GCA_928272305.1. Classification (NCBI taxonomy): domain Eukaryota; kingdom Metazoa; phylum Arthropoda; class Insecta; order Diptera; family Syrphidae; genus Volucella; species Volucella inflata. Next base: position 15,070,645 of record OV743719.1, read on the forward strand.
TCGGACTGTCTTTTGAAACGGATTGTTGTTTTGAAATAGTAAGGTTTACTTGGGAGTATGAATTCAAAATAGCTCTATTTTCAAACTCGTGTTTTTGTTTTCAACCAGGTGTGCTGAGTAATATGTAGATACGTAGTCCATAGGTAAGGAATATTCCAAAAAAAGCCAGAGAGATGGTTACTTCCGCTCTCTAAATTAGTAATGTTTAGAGTTTGGAATATAACACAACGTGTCGATACGTTTTTGCATCGAAGAATGCAAAGGCTTTTGTGATGTCAATAATATAGTGATAATAAGTAAGAAGACTAGGTCTCTCCTGCGAAAACGAATGGAAATAAGGGGCATCCTAAAATGCTTATTAATTGAAGTAAAGTTGTTCAGCGCGAGCTAAGAATCTATTTAATTTTTTTTGTTTATTTTTTTTATTTGCACAAATTATCATATTTACAAGGTCTTACCTGCGAAGAAGAGTGCTTATCTGCAGGCGGTTGGATACAAGTAAATAAAGTTTTGAAGTGTCTATGCTGAAAATGTATAAGTTAACATGTATACTCGTAGGTTATTCTAACTTATGTTTTCAGTTGAAATTTTTTGGTGGTGTTAAAATACTAATGTAACTTCACACAAAAAGATTCAACGTAATGATTTTTTAACTTTTTCTTTCTTTTTTTTAAATTTGGAATACTCGTAACTTCAAAAACGGTGAGAACAAGTTTATTATTTTAGGGACAATGCAACCTAATTCTCTATCTCCATACGAGCTATAAGCTGCCGGAACTTCTAGCATCACTTGTGCTCGTCTTTGGGTGTTTTGTGTGTGGCTGATGGGTTGTATAAACCGGTGGTTCATGGGTGAACATCTCAGTTCCTCCTTTCTAGAAATGTTCATTTTCCTGTATGATTTTTCAGAAATGGAGGTACAATCATAGTGCATTTTTGGGTCGCATCTATATTACGAAATCTCCATCGACGGGGAGGTCGGAGAGTCGTTCACTACATAGATGCATATTATACTCGTACTTCGGAATGATGACATGGATGTTTGTGGGAAGAAAAATATGAAAATAAAGGGAAATAGCTGTTTAGATGGCAACGATTAGTATAAGGCCTCGTAGAAGTAGCATCTTCCGACAGGTCCTAGTTCTTTAAATGACAAGAATGAGCCTCTGCAGCCGAACATCTTGCAGCTCTGCTAATAAGCCCTACTTCACGCCTCCCCGTGGCACCATCTGGGAATCTCACTGGAGACTACGAAAAGAAGGGGACAAATGGCAAGTTTCCTGCGCCATAAATTAGGATTAGTGTCGGAAAAACAAAACTACTCTGACATATTTAGAGCTCAGGCCCTTAATAGACCACCTGCAGCCGAGCAACTAGCAGAGGCCCTAGACTGCTGCAAAGCAGACATAACCGCCATTCATTAAAATGCGATGGGATGGGCCGGACAAAAAGAAGATGAAAAACTGCGACATCTACTACGGCAGTTGCTATCGATGGCAAAAACGGCGGTCATTTGGATGCGGATTGATTGCAGACTAAGAGAAGAAGTCCTGAGCTTCCGGCATGTGAGCGAGCGCCTCGAAGCAACCCGCATCAAGGCTAAATTCGCCAACATTAGCCTTATATTCCCGCATGCCCCCACAGAGGAGAAAGATGACGACACCAATGATGCCTTCTATGAGCTCCTTAACAAGACCTACGAGCAATGCCCTAGCTATGACAATTTTCGGTTATTTTAATGCAAAGCTAGGAAGAGAAGGTATCTTTGGTGGAACGATCAGAAAACATAGCCTGCACTACACCACCTCCGACAACGGAGTCAGGCTAATCGACTTTGCGGCGGGCCGAATCATTGTCGTAGCTAGCACGCGATTCCAACATCTCGACATACAAGGGGACTTGGAGAACTCCTGATCAATCAACAGTCAACCAGATTGATCACACTGCGATCGACGCAAGACACTCTCCAGTATTATGGATGTCCATACGTTCCGAAGAGCCAATTTCTACCGCTGTCAGGCAGAATAAACCCTTCAACCTGGACGATGGTGACCAACAATTCCGTCCACCTCACCTGGATGTAGTGAAGATAGCTATATCTAAGCTTAAGTCCAACAGAGCTGCTGGAGCGGACGGCCTGACTGCCGAGCTCTTCAAAGCGGCAGGCGATGACTTGGTTAGGAGCATACACCAACTCATCCGTGAAATATTGTCGGACGAAAGAATGTCCGATGAATGGAACATAAGCATTCTTTGTCCGATTCTCAAGAAAGGAGACCCTCTGAACTGCGCCAACTACAGAGGCATCAGTCTGCTTAATATGGCATACAAGATCTTATCCCTCATATTGTGTGAATGCCTGAAGCCCGTCATCATCAGTCCAGGAAGTCCACCATCGACCAAATATTCACACTATGGTAGATCCTGGAGAAGACGCATGAGTTTCAGATCGATACACACCACCTATTCAACGATTTTAAGGCCGCGTATGACAGCATCTATAGAGACGAGCTATACAGAGCTATGTCTAGTTTCGGCATCCCTGCCAAACTCGTCCGTCTGTGCAGGATGACGATGGAGAATGCACGCTGCTCCATCAAGGTCGGTAAAGATCTCACCGAGACCTTTGATGTCCAGAAAGAATTTAGACAAAGCGATGCGCTGTCATGCGAGTTTTTCAACATCGTACATGAAGGAATAGTGCAAAACTCACGAGCAAACACAAGAGGCACTATCTTTCAAAAGTCCGTCCAACTACTCGCATACGCCGACATTATCACATAATCGGGAGAAAGCAGCGTGAAGTCAGTGGCGCTTTCGCGAGTATTGAGACGGAAGTGGCGAAAATGGGTTTAACGGTCAATGAGGGCAAGACCAAGTATATGCTATCAAGAAAAAAGAGGGCGATAATGCAATTAGAATTTATTTTCTTCTGATATTAAAGAAATAATATGAAAACAGATAACTTGCATGTAAACAGTCCCGATCACTTCGTAATCGTGTAAACAAAAACAAATCTTCTGATATTGTTTCGTATATATCTAATTGTGATCAATCTTTTTGCATACATCAACATATTCGCAGTTTAAGGAACAATTTTGATAATATCTTAGTCCATGTTCAGTCCCCTGTACAGTTACATTTATTTATTGTGCTAAGTGAGATTTGGGTGTATGAAAACGAGTTTGACCCGTACAATATACGGAGTGGAGTTAACAAAAGCCATTCTACTATGGCTCTCTTCAGTGATATGACCAAGCATTCGATGTAGTGGACCTAAATATAATCTTAACAAAATTATACAAAGCTGGTTTCCGAGGAATGATATACAATTGGTTTAAGGCTTATTTATTGGAGAGGGAGCAAAGGGACATCACCTTCACGTACACTGACGCTTCACTTCATGAATACGTTGCGAAAGATAACAACGACCTTCATTTACTTAGAATTTGGTTCACCTTTCACAAGCTTATTATTAGTGGAAAAACAAAAATAATGAACTTTTAACTATACCAAAGTAATTTAGAAAGCTTTGCGTTTGTTTTCATTAAAGCGATTGCCAGAAATTCCGTTTACCACTACATACTTATGGGAAGCATAATTTCAGCGCTTTTGGTAATTGTTCCACATGCTGCTTTTATATTGAAGCAGTCGAGTCTTTCAAACATTTCGGAGTTCTGATTGATAACAAACTAATATATGACTTTATTAATACGGAAAATGTATCTTCTGAAGCCTTACTGCTCGCAAAGAGTACTTTCGATGTTTCATTTCGGGTTAGTTCAGTCTAAGTTTCAATATGGGATTGTTTGTTGGGGAGGTACGTATCTTAGTACCTTAAGTGCACTAATCGTTGTCCAAAAGCATATAATTAGAATTATATGTGACAAAAATCGTTATACTTTTGGTTGGCCACTTTTTACAAGTCTTCAGATATTGCCACTCAGGAATCTATACGTTTTCAAGGTACCCAAAGAATTCTACACACGAAGCGGTAATGTTCCTTTTAGGAATGTTTCAACTTATAACTTGTGAGTAAGCAACATGGTACTTTTTGACATCCCACACGTGCACAAAACACATTATATGAATTTTTATACGAGTATATTGTAGTTACTTGGCGTATAGTGTTTAACAAACTTCCCATGTCTATACGATCTAAACAAAACTTCCATTACTTTTTTTAGGATCACCTAAAGACTGGCTCCTTACTATGGACCCTTTAAGCTTAGAGCTACATGTTTAAAAACATTCGAAAAGATTCTTTTCTGTTTTTTTTCTTTCATTGAAATAATTATTTTCTTTTCTTTTCGATTTAATACTCTATCTTTTGAATCTTTAAAGTTGTAACTAAAGAACACCTGATGGCACCCCACGTCAGTTATTCTTGCGTACACATTATTTCTATATTTCCATGGATCTATCAACACAAACTTAGGTTTTAGAATGATCTTTAATCATGATCATTTTTAACTAGTAAAATAATTTTTTGTATCCTAAATCAAAGAATTATCTATTTCTAGCTAGTTTTAAGGTGATAATGAATAAATAAACAAATACGTCTCGGACCGAACTTCACCTTTGACAGATATAACTTTGAGGTAGCAAGATATCGAGCTGACTAGAGGCGTTTGTTGAATGAGGTCCAGGTCCACTCCGAATGGTAGTGGGAGGCCTTCTTTCGAAACTAATGGAAGTAGTTTCTTGTCATTGTAGATGACATTATTTGACATATTTTCATTATTTAATTTAGTCAAGCTTGAGATCTCGATCACATTTCTTGAATGGTGCAAGATCGTGGATCAGGTCAACGAAAACTGATCCAAAAGAGGTTTCCATCATAGACAGCTCTTTTGAGCTTGCAGCTAATGTTAGGTCTTAATTAATTGTCTGCCATTCGGACTGTCTTTTGAAACGGATTGTTGTTTTGAAATAGTAAGGTTTACTTGGGAGTATGAATTCAAAATAGCTCTATTTTCAAACTCGTGTTTTTGTTTTCAACCAGGTGTGCTGAGTAATATGTAGATAAGTAGTCCATAGGTAAGGAATATTCCAAAAAAAGCCAGAGAGATGGTTACTTCCGCTCTCTAAATTAGTAATGTTTAGAGTTTGGAATATAACACAACGTGTCGATACGTTTTTGCATCGAAGAATGCAAAGGCTTTTGTGATGTCAATAATATAGTGATAATAAGTAAGAAGACTAGGTCTCTCCTGCGAAAACGAATGGAAATAAGGGGCATCCTAAAATGCTTATTAATTGAAGTAAAGTTGTTCAGCGCGAGCTAAGAATCTATTTAATTTTTTTTGTTTATTTTTTTTATTTGCACAAATTATCATATTTACAAGGTCTTACCTGCGAAGAAGAGTGCTTATCTGCAGGCGGTTGGATACAAGTAAATAAAGTTTTGAAGTGTCTATGCTGAAAATGTATAAGTTAACATGTATACTCGTAGGTTATTCTAACTTATGTTTTCAGTTGAAATTTTTTGGTGGTGTTAAAATACTAATGTAACTTCACACAAAAAGATTCAACGTAATGATTTTTTAACTTTTTCTTTCTTTTTTTAAAATTTGGAATACTCGTAACTTCAAAAACGGTGAGAACAAGTTTATTATTTTAGGGACAATGCAACCTAATTCTCTATCTCCATACGAGCTATAAGCTGCCGGAACTTCTAGCATCACTTGTGCTCGTCTTTGGGTGTTTTGTGTGTGGCTGATGGGTTGTATAAACCGGTGGTTCATGGGTGAACATCTCAGTTCCTCCTTTCTAGAAATGTTCATTTTCCTGTATGATTTTTCAGAAATGGAGGTACAATCATAGTGCATTTTTGGGTCGCATCTATATTACGAAATCTCCATCGACGGGGAGGTCGGAGAGTCGTTCACTACATAGATGCATATTATACTCGTACTTCGGAATGATGACATGGATGTTTGTGGGAAGAAAAATATGAAAATAAAGGGAAATAGCTGTTTAGATGGCAACGATTAGTATAAGGCCTCGTAGAAGTAGCATCTTCCGACAGGTCCTAGTTCTTTAAATGACAAGAATGAGCCTCTGCAGCCGAACATCTTGCAGCTCTGCTAATAAGCCCTACTTCACGCCTCCCCGTGGCACCATCTGGGAATCTCACTGGAGACTACGAAAAGAAGGGGACAAATGGCAAGTTTCCTGCGCCATAAATTAGGATTAGTGTCGGAAAAACAAAACTACTCTGACATATTTGGAGCTCAGGCCCTTAATAGACCACCTGCAGCCGAGCAACTAGCAGAGGCCCTAGACTGCTGCAAAGCAGACATAACCGCCATTCATTAAAATGCGATGGGATGGGCCGGACAAAAAGAAGATGAAAAACTGCGACATCTACTACGGCAGTTGCTATCGATGGCAAAAACGGCGGTCATTTGGATGCGGATTGATTGCAGACTAAGAGAAGAAGTCCTGAGCTTCCGGCATGTGAGCGAGCGCCTCGAAGCAACCCGCATCAAGGCTAAATTCGCCAACATTAGCCTTATATTCCCGCATGCCCCCACAGAGGAGAAAGATGACGACACCAATGATGCCTTCTATGAGCTCCTTAACAAGACCTACGAGCAATGCCCTAGCTATGACAATTTTCGGTTATTTTAATGCAAAGCTAGGAAGAGAAGGTATCTTTGGTGGAACGATCAGAAAACATAGCCTGCACTACACCACCTCCGACAACGGAGTCAGGCTAATCGACTTTGCGGCGGGCCGAATCATTGTCGTAGCTAGCACGCGATTCCAACATCTCGACATACAAGGGGACTTGGAGAACTCCTGATCAATCAACAGTCAACCAGATTGATCACACTGCGATCGACGCAAGACACTCTCCAGTATTATGGATGTCCGTACGTTCCGAAGAGCCAATTTCTACCGCTGTCAGGCAGAATAAACCCTTCAACCTGGACGATGGTGACCAACAATTCCGTCCACCTCACCTGGATGTAGTGAAGATAGCTATATCTAAGCTTAAGTCCAACAGAGCTGCTGGAGCGGACGGCCTGACTGCCGAGCTCTTCAAAGCGGCAGGCGATGACTTGGTTAGGAGCATACACCAACTCATCCGTGAAATATTGTCGGACGAAAGAATGTCCGATGAATGGAACATAAGCATTCTTTGTCCGATTCTCAAGAAAGGAGACCCTCTGAACTGCGCCAACTACAGAGGCATCAGTCTGCTTAATATGGCATACAAGATCTTATCCCTCATATTGTGTGAATGCCTGAAGCCCGTCATCATCAGTCCAGGAAGTCCACCATCGACCAAATATTCACACTATGGTAGATCCTGGAGAAGACGCATGAGTTTCAGATCGATACACACCACCTATTCAACGATTTTAAGGCCGCGTATGACAGCATCTATAGAGACGAGCTATACAGAGCTATGTCTAGTTTCGGCATCCCTGCCAAACTCGTCCGTCTGTGCAGGATGACGATGGAGAATGCACGCTGCTCCATCAAGGTCGGTAAAGATCTCACCGAGACCTTTGATGTCCAGAAAGAATTTAGACAAAGCGATGCGCTGTCATGCGAGTTTTTCAACATCGTACATGAAGGAATAGTGCAAAACTCACAAGCAAACACAAGAGGCACTATCTTTCAAAAGTCCGTCCAACTACTCGCATACGCCGACATTATCACATAATCGGGAGAAAGCAGCGTGAAGTCAGTGGCGCTTTCGCGAGTATTGAGACGGAAGTGGCGAAAATGGGTTTAACGGTCAATGAGGGCAAGACCAAGTATATGCTATCAAGCAAAAAGGATAACCAACACCGAGATCTCGGGCAGAACGTCACCCTTGACAGATATAGCTTTGAGGTAGTTAAGGACTTTGTCTACCTAGGCTCTGCTATAAATACAGACAACGACACCAGCGCTGAAATCAAGCGAAGAATAACACTTTCCAACCGCTGGTTCTTTGGGCTAAGAAGGCACTTGAGTAGCAAAGCCCACTCTCGGACAATAAAAGTCACCCTTTAGAAGACCTGAATAATCCCGGTCCTGCTTTATGGCGCAGAGGCATGGACAAAAAATAAACAGTTTTTCCACCAAAAATGGGATCACAACTCAGGAGAGGAGATTAAAACATAACCGATCACAGACTTGACATGTGTGCGGTAATATTCTAGCCAGAGGTGAATTCCAAAATAATTTAAATAAAACAAATTGAACATGATGGCAGACAAATCACCACTAAATTTATGTTACTTTAAAGTAATTAATGATTACTTTCACCATTTCATTCGTGTTTGTGCGAAAATACAAAATTTAGCGGCCGTACGATCTCGGCTTACATCTTGTGTGCACATAAAAATAAAATTTCAACATACTCCACCTTATTGAGGATTTCTAATACAATGTGGTTCCGAACCGAGAGGCTGTCTAAGACCGTTAAGACAGTTAAAATAAAGAAATATTTACCCATTTTCAGCAACCAACAGTAGGTAAATCGAAGTGTAATGGTGATAGTCATTAAGATTCATTGCGAACGTTCGTCAAAAACTTTCTCCTCATCGCTAAACCACTAAGAACACAAGAGGACTAGCAACTTCGAAAGCAGAGGGAAACGTTTTATTTGACAACTCTTCTCTCATTCAGTTCCCTCCACTGCAATCATGCTCTAGATCTACTCATCGATCAGCTAACTATTCTTCCCCTTCTGCACTCAAATGTCCTCCACTACCACAAGCTCCTCACAGTATCGATCCAACTTCCTTACCCATTTCTAGCGAAAACAATAATTTATTCTCTTTTGATGATATAAATTCCCTTTTAAACGAAGTTCTCACTTAACTTGGCTCTTGTCATACCAAGTCAGAACAATTCCAAGTCATTACCTCCCTGGCTATTAAATATGTATATTCTAATGAACATTCTATTCTAAGAATTAAAAATTGGAATGCAAGAGGCATCCGAAAAAAGAAATAAGATTTTTTCAACTTCATTATCATTATCGATATAGCGCTGGTAAATGAATCCTGGCTTAAGCTGAACAAGTCATTTAGTCACTTCAATTTTTATTGTTAGCGCCTTGACAGGGAACTCGACAGAGGTGGTGGTCTCGCAGTTATAGTTCGAAAAGAAATTGAACACTCAATACACCCTAATTTATACATTGTATGTATTGAGATAATTGATATACACATACAATTATATAATCACTCACTTTCTAAGAGACTTGCAAAAAATATTTAGGCATCGCAAGAAAATTATTTTTGGTGGTGATCTTAACTGCCGCCATCAGAATTGCCTTCGATCAAACTGATGGGCCACCCATGGCAGACAGGCTGTCTGAGGAGCGATTAACTCAGAACTACCCACCCCTAATTCAAAGTATTAAGCGATCCGTGTTTATTGAATGGTTTGCACCCAGAGGTAACCGGCTGTATTTTAACGGAGCTTCCTCGAAACAGGGCCGCCTATGGGAGTATTGCGGGGCTTTGGCGGCGTCGACTCGTGGGAATATGAAACACAGTAAAAGCAAAAACAAAAATAGGTTAAATAAATTGCGAGGACAAACCGCATGAGAAGCGGCCGCCTGCGTGAAGCATGACATCCACAACGAATGACAGACGTAAGATACACCCGGAACAAGTCGAGAGGGAAGCTCTAGAAAGGTGCACCCTAGCACAAGCCAAAATTCGGACAGCAGGGGTCCCACCCTCAGTGGGAAACAAGGGCAGAATGGAGGAAAAGAGAGCGGAGGAAACTCCAGAAATCTCTCATCCCCCAAAAGTCCAGGCCGTGGGGGAAAACTTAGGAGGGAGCTAAGTGGCGCTGGAGCGAGATGGTACCTCCGCCATCTCAATAAAGGCTTTGAGCCCGAGGAAGCAAGAATGGGGGCTGAGGAACATCGGGACAGGCCCGAAACAAAAGGAATGGCTGCGGAGAAAAGGGGGAACACTACCATCATACCCCCTAGCAACGTAGCCAAAAAACAAAGGGTGAAAGAAGGTGCCACGAGGGCAAAGTGCATGCCTGTGAAGGCCAATGCCACCGTGGTCGGTCGCAGCTAGGCTGCGCAATGAAAACTGGCACAGCGCGGGTACGACAGACCATTGGTGCAGTGGCTGAACAGGTAGCGGCTCTCCCGGTGAAATATCCTCAGGAGATGCTCAGCAGCGAAGACCTCACAGCACTGGAAGACGGCATTGTGCATGAAATGGCCCTGGGATGGGAGCATAAGCTCAAATTTCAGGGCATACACTTCAAGCCTGGGATACTACTGGTGGATTGCGAAACTCCGCAGACAGTGGACTAGCTGAAAGCGGTAGCACCCCAGTTAGGCAGAAGTCGCTAGGGCGACTTGAAACAAGAAAACCTCCAGCTCACTTTCTGGAGCTAGAAAACGCAGTAGAAGACGTCACTCACGCCATCACAAATGCGATTGAAATAATCTGGCCCCTTACGGGGGAAAAAGTAGGAAAGATATGCCGTGGTGGAACCATACTTTGTTAAAACTAAGATCCGAAGTGCGCAAGTTGTTTAACACAGCAAAACGCAATGGAGACTCGTATGCGTAGCAAACGGCTCTTACCACCAGCAATAAGGAATAAGAAAAGTTAAAAGAAATAGCTTCAGGAAATTCTGCGAGACAATTTCAAGCACCCCTACGGATGGCAGCTACACGGAAAATGATGACGAGAAGGCACTGCTACTTCTACGAACTCATTTTCCAGGGAGCTCACCTAGTACAGAACAATTTCACCTCGACCTCGGAAGGATGGGAAATTGCATCAGCTATTTGTTCTAGGGCAAGGCTGGAATGGGCAATAAGTTCGTTTCACCACTTCAAATCCCCAGGCGTGGATGGTATAACGCCAGTTCTACTACAGAAAGGGCAAAACGCATCACAACCACACCTGGTAAAACTAGCGAGGAGTAGCATTGCATTGGGATACAACCACTACAATGGCGACGAGCAAAAGTTGTGTTCATACCGAAGGTGGGGAAAAAAGACCCGACATAGCCAAAGTCGTACAGACCGATCAGCCTCACTTCATTTCTTCCAAAAAAAAACAAGAGAAAGCTGTGGATAATTACCTGTGGGAGAAAACACTAAGTATGTCCCCTCTGCACCATCGTTAACATGCATGCAGAGCGGGCAGATCGACAGATACGGCCCTGTATCAGAGAAATTATCCAAAGTGTTCTGAATTGAAAGAAGATAGCACTGTGTGCCTTTCTTGATATTGAGGGGCGTTTAACAATACCACGCATGAGGCTATCAAATGAGCCCTACAACGGAAAGGAGCCAACAACACTGTATCCAGATGGATGTGCGAAGTGCTGAGCACTAGATCAGCAGAGACACAGACAGCAGCTGGAACTGTGAATAAGCACTATAAGAGGGTGTCCATAAGGATGGGTATTATCACCCTTAATGTGGTGCTTTGTTGTAGACGAACTACTGGAAAAATTAATCACCCTTGGCATCAACTGTCAGGCGTACGCTGATGACATAGTATAAATTGCCAGAGGAAAGTTCGAAGAAACTCTCTGCGACATTATACAACGAGGTCTCAGAGTAACCCAGGAATGGTGCCTCACGGCCGGGCTGAACAACAGTCCGGCTAAGACCGCGATAGTGCCATTGACAAAGAAGAGGAAACTTCAAAGATTCAGGCATGACACTGATACCGGTCAATGATATGAAGTATTTGGGACTACATCTAGACAATAGCATGGGCAAAACAAACCAGTCTTGTCACAACGAAAGAATCTCTCAACAAGGTGCAAAGACTGGCGTGCCTATACATCAACGGCGCAATGCGTACATGCCCAACTGCTGCAATGAAGGTGCTATTGGAATTAACTCCCCTACACCCCATTGTCTCAGAAGCAGCGAATAAAAGAAGAACTGGAAAGGGGAAATGCATTAGTTCGCGAGAATATGATAAGCTACTCGGGAAACTTCCATTCTTGGCTATTCCAAAAGATGACAGCATTAAAAAATACAATTTTGAAAAGAATTTCTTAAGAAAGGTCAGCAAAAAGAAAGAATGGAGCGATGAATCCATAATCTTTGGACTGAGCAACCACGCGATAAAGTGGTATCCAGACGGCTCGAGAACTGACGAGGGACCTGGTGCAGGAGTATTTTGGCCAAAAACGAAACACCATGAATCCATGGGTAAGAGTACCAGCATCTTTCAAATAGAAGTATGCGCCATAGAAAGGTGCGTTCGAATCAATCTCGTAAAGAATGACAGAAACTGTAACATAGCAATAATGTCAGATAGTCAGGCAGCTATCAAAGCACTGGACTCCAAGCTTGTATGGGAATGCCTATAAAGTCTCAACAAATTGGGCAACAAAAACAAAGTGTCTGTCTGCTGGATACCAGGCCAATTGGGCATCACTGGTTATGTGGCGGCGGACTCTTTTGCGAGAAATGGGGCAGCAGAACCGTTCATAGGAGCTGAACCATTCTGCGGGATAGGGAACATACCCTACGCGAAGAATTCAGGAAATCGGAAAAGGAGAAAAGGGCTAGGACCTTTCGGGATCTCCAAGACAAGCCAAAAAACTCTAGGGAGACTACAATCTCAAAAGATTTAAAGCATGCATCAGTCTTAGCAAAAATAACCTAAGCATCCTAACGGGCATTGTAAACTCAGGGAACACCTAAGGAAAATAGGGATATCAGATGAAGGTCTCTGCAGATTCGGCAATGATTCCACAGAAACTCCAGAACATATACTGGAATCTTGCGGGGCACTGACCCAAAAAAGGTTCCCACATCTGGGAAAACACCAAATTCAAGGAAAGGATTTATTAACCACGGATCCACTGCTCATTCTCAGATTTATAAAAGACACTGATCTGGATGACGTGCTCTGAGTCGGTTTTTCCTTGCTAAGGCCAACTTCAGGGTATATACACTCCAGCATAATTCCTGGTGAATTAAGGCTCTGGAAAAGGGAGCAAACCTCTCCAAGGCATAAGTAGGGGGCACAATCGCAGTGCTCTACACCCTCTATATTATTATTATTATTAATGTCCTATACGATACAAATTAAGTTTTCACTGTTATATCCTCCTACATATATATATATTTCCTCATACATCGCTAAGGAGATCATCGAGTGTGCTGCCTTCCTTTGACAAAGCAAGCAAGTCGTTCTAGAAGGTTTCCAAAATAATAAGGAAAAGAGAACCTAATATACCGCCTCTTAAAGTACAAAACCATCTGTACATAGGCCCAAAAGAAAAAGCTAATTTATTACCGACAACTTTCTCCAGTAACCACAATGTTGCTGCTCATCTAAGTGACCAAAACACTATTTCTGAAGTCTCCACCTCCGTTACTACTATTTCGCAATCAAATATTGATTTGCCAGTTTCCTATTTTGTAAGTCCAAACAAAATAAGCGAGCTTATGAAGACTATAATAATAAATAAATCTCCTGGCACTTCTTCCTAAGGCTATTAAATACTTAACAGCTATCTTGATTGGATGTCTTAAGAATTTCCAAAACTTAGTCAGGGTCTTGGAAAAGAGATGCTGGCGGACGGCAGCGCTCACATCCTGAAATGGGTTACTGGCTTCGGTGTAACCGATCCCTCGTCCTTGAGGCATTCAAATTCGAACTGGTACTCCAGGTTGAGGGTTGGACAATGGACAATGAGCTTCAGATATGCACGTGGATTGTTAGGTCACTTAATAGACCACGTGCAGCCGAGTAACTAGCGGAGGCTCTAGACTGCTGCAAAACAGACGTGACTGCCTTCAAAGAAATGCAATGGGATTGGCCGGACATAAAGCGGATATATTAGCCTTATATGTGTGCATGCCGGCAAGCACATTCAGGTAAACAAAAAGCACGCTATGGGGCACTGCAAAAAAAGACTAGAGCTGCTCTCAAGCTCTATGAGCAGAAGAGGAGAGACGAACACCGGCCTCTCAAGAGGAAAAAGAAAAAGCATAAAAGCGCGCGGTCGAGGAAATTGAGAGATGAGGGAATGAGGTTTTACCAAAAGGTAAAAGTAATATGCCACGGACACAAACTCCGATCTGAAGCCTGTAGAGATGAACAGGGGAATATAGTGGTAGAATCGAGGTCGAAGCTGAGGATTTGGAAAGACCATTTCTGCAGACTGTATAACGGTGATGACGAACCAAATACCGCTGTCAGGCAGAATCAACCGAATCATCCTTTCGACCTGGATGATGATAACCAACAATGTCGTCCACCCGACCTGGATGAAGTGAAGATAGCTATATCTAAGCTTAAGTCCAACAGAGCTGACTGCCGGACGAAAGTATAGCCGATGAATGGAACCTCAGCATTGTTTGTCCAATTCTCGAGAAAGGAGAGTTCAACCGCATTGCTAAAGAAGTACTCGAATCAACAAGACCACCAGCGAAGAAAGAGATGCTTGGAATTTTAATAGCAGTTTTCGACCCGTTCGGATTTCTCGCCGACTATTTGGTCTATTCCAAAATATTACTGCAGAGTATCTGGAGAACTGGCATCGGGTGGGATGATCCATTTCCTTAGGGTCTTCATTGTTGTTGGAAACTGTGGTAGGCTGAGCTCGACAATGCAAGCCAATTCCGGTTAAATCGCTGCTTTCGCCGAACTGTATACTGCACAAAGTGTGAACTACACATCTTTGCGGTATCTCAGAATAAGATGTCAGGATAGTGTGGATGTGGCCTTGGTACGTGGAGAGACAAGGTGGGCACCAATGAAACTCGTCCCTCGTTTGGAGCTACAGTCCTGAGAAGCCATTTGCAAGCCACCTTTAAAGCTGTTCATGAAATCACTATCTCTGGAGTTACTTACTGAAGTGATTTCAAAACAACAATCGCTTGCATTCGTTCTCCTGAGTGCAGGTATAAACTATTCGTTGCCAATACAGTAGCAGAGATCCTGGATACATGGAGCCCTCTGATTGGCACTGGCTGCCAATGAATATGAATATTGCTGATAATGCCACTCCCAATATTCCAAAGTTTACCATAAACAGCCGATAGTTGGTCGTTCCCAAATTTCTTTATCACCGCGAACATCAATGGCCACACTGTATGGATGACTTGATTGCAAAGTTGCCCGAGGAAGAGCCTCGCCCTAGAGTTCTTCATATCAATCAGGCAAGTACCTCTAAAATTAACTAACCACATATTATAACTTGGGTCCATAGATGCCTTGGGTCTTTAAATCGTGCCAGAATTGCGGTTAAACTAGACCCATAATTTAACTGTGCTGTCCACATGCCGTGCCTTGAAAAGAACTACCTGTTGAAGAAGTATCAGTTACCGAGTTATTTCTTTGTCGCCAAGCCCAGCAGGAAGCGTCATAGTTGGACTTGCACTATTCTTGGACCCATACCGCTTTGGTGGGAGCATTGATGCTGCCATGTGTTTGTCAGTCGATGCAAGACACCCACTTATTCTGCCACAAAAACATTCACTCGCACAATTAATTGTATACATCACAAGCTTTATCACCAGAATGATTGTTTTCACAGTCAATGAGATTTGCCAACGCTACTAGATTCCAGGTATCTGGTCAGTACTTAAAGGCACTAAGCGCAATTGTAAATTCAAACTTTATCGAGCCAAACCTGAAACTTCATCAATGGGACAGCTGCCGATCGATTCACACCATTCGTTCGACCATTTACATACACCGGTTTGGCCTTTTGACAGTCTTTATTGGTCGCAGAAAAGACATCAACCGATGCCTTCATTCTATGCCTGAGAAATTGTATCAATCGTCGTGCAACACCATTTCGAATCAGAAGCGATAATGCAACTAATTTTATCGGAGCATGGAAAGAGCTTACTCCTGAATCCAGAGTATTTGACAACAATCAATTTCAGAAGGAAATGACCAATAAAGGTCTAGGTAAAGGTAAAGTGTAAATATATTTGCCCTTTGAATCCCAGTAAATGCGGTGCGTGGGAATGGATAGTCCAATCGTTACCGATAGACGGTAACATTCAGAAAAGAGGCACCACGAGTAGAGACGTTACGAAGCCTGTTAATCGAGGCCGAAAATACTGTCAACTCCCGACCCTTAACAAAACTACCATCGGAAGAAAGCGAACCATTGACTCCCAATCACTTCCTGATCGAATTCGCTAATTTTACCTTGAAGATACGCCCATATGTTGCCGAAAGCAGTGGATTGCGCAACAGTTGAATGATCCATTTTGGAAGCATTGGGTTCATGAATATTTGCCCATGTTGACCAAAAGGAGTAAGGGGCTTGGATATGTTCCTCCTCTTTAAGTCGGTAACTTGGTTATAATGTGTGACGCCGGCCAACTAAGGAGTAAATGGCAGCGACGACGGATTGTTCAAGTGTATCCAGCAACGGATGACCAAGTGAGGAGTGCTGACATCAAAACTCTTCAAGGTACATTCCGCCGACCAGCTTCGAACCTAGCGCTGCTTCAAATTGGTGGTGAATCCCTTCGGGGCTTCACAGAGTGCGGGGTGTCAGCAGATTGGAAGCACTGAGCATAAATAATGAAGAACACCAATAGATGGACACACGCATTTATTAAAACTGTCTTAGGATCGGCGAGCCAATGGAATGTGGCGTTCCATTTAAATGCGGTGATAGCTTTGTGAACAGTTTTGTGTTTTTCCTTTATTTTTCCTCGTTTTAAATACTTCAATTTATTCGCCGTAACAAGCAGCAGGGCTTTTTACACCATAGTTACGAACAAGTGTATGTATTTCCTTTCCAATCTTTTCTCGTGGATTGGTAAGCTCTTCAAAATATTGCACGATATTCGTTTTTTTGTTTACTTTATTATTTGAAACACCACAAGGAGTTGAATAACAACTCGGAATTTACTTTAATTGAAATAAACAAATGATCACAGGGTATTAAAATCCTTTAGTGGGGTCGGTCGCTAAAATTGAATTACAAAATTATTTAAATGATGACAGTCAAATCAAAACTAACTTTATTTTACTTAAAATAATTCACAACAACTAATTTCAAGAAGCTACCGTGTGACCGAGAATGCGATATAGTATTTCTTTCGTGATCGTGGGAACACAAAATTCAGCGGGCGTACAATCTCGGCTTATGCATAACATACATAGGTACATACATAGGTACATAAATAAAATGCAAGGTGGATCCTGATGGTACGGTTGTTACTAATAAAACTGAATCTAAGTTGGAAGAAGAAGACTTGACTTTGAAATGCCTTACATTGTCCGTGGGTGAAGACATTAGGAAAATTTATAATTTTCTTGATGTATTGATCGCAAGAGGGTCAAATCTTGCGTTGAGTTTAATGAGCGATTGCCAAACGGAAGTAGGCACCGATATAACTTCCGAAATTATTTTCTCAGAACATATAACTTTATACCTCCTGTCGTTTAATATGAATGGGCCAGCGCACACTGGACTAATTACATAAGTTGTCAATTTTAAGTGTAACAAAATTATCAGAAATACTACTACTAACAAAATCGATTAATATGTATATACAATTTTACGCTGAAATGTTCATCACGTATGCGATTGAAGTAAAAGATACCGCGGTTTAACCCCTGAGTAAAGTTAGTGCAGTGTGCGCTGGCCCAATAAACAGCTTTTTCTTTTATATATGTGTATTTATTTATATTACGGTGGACTTAAGTAAGTCCTCATTTTAATATTACTGTAGCGTGTACGCCGCTTTTCTTTTAAGGCTTAATAGCGGTACAATTTAGAATTTTGATGGGGGGGTGAAATTTGCATAGAAGCGCTGGAAATTATAGTGGATTTAACAAAAGCAAGGAAATCTTGTCGGGAAATTTACTTAATTGTTATAAGAGGTAGCCAAAAATATTTATGAATTTGAGAAATTTAAAACAATGAAAAGGTTTTGAATTACGGGTATACCAGTATATAAATGAGAAAGAAGAGAAGGTGTGACAGATGTTTGGAAAAATTTCAGTTCAAATGCCGTTCACATTGCGTAAAACATGTTAAAAGCATACAAAAGATTAGTTTGTTCGACTTCTGTAAGAAGGAAACTAATAAAAAAAGTAGCTACATTTAAAAAAAAACCAACGCATAAATAAAGATTTTTGTTAAGGAAAAAAAAACATTTTGTTTAAACACTAGCAAATCGGAATTTTTTAAAGTCACACAAATAAAAAATATTTGAAAAAAAAACCAATTAAGAAGCAAAATGTTAGAAGTTTTACACGATGTTGAGGTTCAGTAATGGTGTGGAGATGAGTCTGATCTGACGCATCAACATCGGGAAGCTTTTTTTTTATTTTAAAATGAACAAAAAAATAACATGTAACCAAGTGTAGAAGAATAAGGTATGCTTAAAAATTGGATATTTCAGCAATACAATGATCCTAAGCGGTGCGTTAAGAAGTAATTGTAGATTACCTACGGAATCATTTGTCTCATTCTATTGAGACACATATTGCGTGTCCTCAAAAAGGCATTTATGAATTGTCCATTCCACATAGATTTAAACAAGGTATAAAATCTTAAGGAATGTAGTTTTGTTTTAATAATTTAGTATTAATGAACTCCTGAAAATAATTTCTTATATTTACTTATTATAGTTTTGACGTGTCAAGTATGTGACTTATAGTGTACCTTTATTAGAATGAACCTTCATTGGTTTTGTTTTGATTTGTTTACTTTTGATTTATTGGTAATGATAGAATTTATATTTTGTACTATTGGAATTTAGGTCGTGTGATTTCTTATGTTTGAATTTTGTGTGAATTCCAAAACAACTCGGTTCTTAGCCCAACAATTATCTTATAATCAATCATACATTAAGGAAGTAAAAGCATATATTAAAAACCGTTTAATAACAACAACAATTAGATTAATATAAGAGTAAATGTGTTAACTGAAGGTTAGCAATATATAAACAATTAACATTTTTTCATCCGTTTAAGCAGATATGGATTTAAAGGAAAGGAATGTCTACTCAGCTTATTATGTGAAGCAAATTTTTTGGAATTTAATAAACATGAATCTCTATGGGGAGAACTTCTGCAGATAATTTTAAGGTAATCATTTTATAACATTTTATGAAGATTTTAATCTTATTTTCTCAGACCGACAGCATCATACGATGGTTTTAATAAAGGATCAATGCGATATTTCCATGCGGAAAACTTAGGCAAATCTAGAGACTGCACGTACTTTAAATGCAATTCCTCAATTGTGAATCAAATATCAGTTTTAATATAAAGTTATAGTGCACAAAGCAAAATTTAAAAAATGTTAACACTCAATAAAAGTAATTGAAAAGAGTAAAGTAAATGCGTCAGTTTATTTTTAAAAATGTTTATAATAGTAATCTCTGTTTATTATTACAAAGAGAATAGTTATTATATTTTAGTCATAATACTAGCTGACCCGGCAAACGATGTTCTGCCATATAAATTATTTCTAGTGAATATATTGGTTGTTAAATAAAAAATAACGAATGTATCGATAAAATTGATCGAATGTGATCGATAAAATAAAACGAATGAAACGATTTAAACGAAAGTGTCTTCCTGAGCCCGAGTTTGGTGACGGTACATTCTTTGATGACGAACAAACGGATATGTGGGGATGGGATCTATAATAGAAAGAGAAATGGAGCGCTGTAGACGATGACCGTCGATAAAAATAAAAAAAACACTAACCGTTTATTTTCTCAGTTCAACGTATTTCATTGACGTAACTGATATATTCATTGTTTGATCTCTTAAAAGTTAAATGTAAAGTGAAAAAAATAATATATTTTTATCGTAAATTACCAAAATGAAACTAAGAAAATCAATATTAATTTGGAAGAGTAGTTGAGTGTATCAACTCTCAGTCCGTCTTTAGGCAACACAAGTAAGCTCGAAGGTTTGACCACGTGAGAACATACCACGTATAATTGTCCGTGTGAAAAATATGATGTGTTCAAATCTAAGCCGCAAACGGACATCGTTTGGCCTTTCGATTTATTGTTTGTCATTGCGAATGCCAACATAATAGGAAATTGAATGCGTTGGAACGTCTGTTGGAATCATTGGAATGCGTGGTAGCAAATCATTTTCGCCGCAGAATTTACCATTCAACCTGGTGCATTCGATAATGTTTTTCATCAATTTTTTAATGACCATTGCACAGTGGGCTCAAATGTCGAAGTAAAATAACCGGAGATCCAACTTTCAGTCGTGGAAGGTGTATTGGTATGCCTTGCAAATCCAGTGAGGTCAAAAACTCTGTTGGATAATTTACAGGTACGTTGGCGTCGCAAACTGTATCGACCTATTTGTATGATACCAAGTCAGTTTAAATCCTCGACGTTCACATATTTTGCTGCCAAAATAGGTCTTTTTGCCAGCCACGTATGTATTGTCAGGGAATATGCAGTCAATGAGAGCATTTTGCGAATCAACGATTGTGTAGAAATCGGTGGGCAATTTTATGCAGCTAGTATTTTCATGGACAGCAACCTTCCCATCGCCGATATCTATCAATGGTTTCGAGAGTATGTTAGCGGATGGACCTTGTAGCATTTGGACGCCACAGTAGCGATGATTTCAAGCAAAAGTTCATCTCATCGATGTACGTTGAACGTGGAATGACGGGAAATGTTTTTCTGAAATCACGTGAAAAGAGTAACAAAGAGTCGCCAATAGTTTTGTTGTTGTTTTTTTTTATATCATTGAGTCTTCTGTTCAAAGCCTCAAGAGAATGTTTGTGTGCAAGAGTGCATTCATCCCAGACCATAATTTTGCATTGTTTCAGCACTATTGCCATCCAAGATTGTTTTTTATGTTGCGGGTTATTTTGAGTATTCAGAGGCAGCTTAAATGCTGAATGGGCTGTTCTGCCTCCATCCAATAAAGTTGCTACAATGCCAGATGATGCTACGCCAATACGATGCCATTATTTGAATGTATTTCGGCCAGAATTAACAAAATAAAAAAAGTTTTTCAAGTTCCATCTGATGCATCCAAAAATGCGTTCGTAAGTAATTTTTTGTTCATGAGTTAGTAGTGGGACATTGCGAGCAACAATCGCTACCATTTCTGCAGTATTGTACTGCAGCTTACGATTCATTTCGGTGTCCAATAAATCAGATGCACTTTGATTTGGCGAACGAATACCGAAATGAATGAGCGGTAGATTCACAATGACAACGCAAAAATTCTCGATATCAATCAATGCTTCGTTGTACGTCATTGTTCAGCGCTACGGCGCTGAATGTAATCGTTAGACCATTGCATCGTGTAAGAACTCGATGTAATATATCCTCAGTCATTGAGTCTTATGTTTATCCCACAGCGTGTCTGCTCGACCCGGGAAACATGTAGTTCAACACTATAGCGAATAGTATATCGATATAAAAGCCCTTAGTTTGCCTTGGATTGACTGAATACACTCGGCCTAAAGTATTTGATTTGAATAGGCCGGGACATGCATCAATTGGTGTGCCTTACTTACGGGGCACACATTTTTATGTTTGATTCCATGTGAAATAGCGTGGTACTTCGGGATAGAGTAGTGTTCGGCAAAGGCACCGAAAGTATCCGCGCACGATTACACAATTCGAAAAATTCGGTGAGTGTAGTTTTTGGTAGATTCATGGCTCGCTCAATCGCTGAACCCTTGGTGAAAAATACGCGCTGGCCGTTTTCAAGATGGACGGATAAATGTTAAGCTGCTGGGTTCCGTTCATGAATTGGGAAAGCAAAGATACACCAGACAGCTTCATTGGAGCTGATGTACCAGCCAATTTGAAAGCACATTATTTCGTCGCTGTCATTCAATCGAGGATCATTCACATCGGTATTCTAAAAGTGGAACACAGCCATATCGCTGCCTTTATTCACATACTTGCTAATGTATTTTATGGACTTCACCGAACTGCAGAACCCAACACTAATATGAGCATTGAATATTTTGCTCAGCAGAGGCGAAAGGCAACGATTTTCAATGTCAATGTCTGCAATGTTGATATTGTCAGTATTTCTTCGATGATATAATGGAAATCCGCCGACGTTTGTGATCGTATCGTTGGTGAAATTTTAAGGAAAACGCTTAGTACATTATCAATCTGACATGCAAGGCGATAAACGTTTCAGATCACGGCATGGGCCATGAATCATGTTTGCGGTAAAAATATCGGACAGTAGTTGATCATTAGACGGATCTCGAATTTCCCTGTTATTTTGTAGTGAAGCTCATTAAAGACTTCAATTTTTGTTTGAGCGCGCGTTCATAATGATTGAAGTACCTGTTGCGGGATCTCGTTGGTTAATGTTTATGCAATCTGTCTTTTCCCTTCCAGAAAATTCAAGGATGTTGGAGAGCGTCGTATGAAGGATGTGTGTCGGCAATGAGCTCCATATTATTGTTGTTTCTTCGAATCCTAATTTCTCGCGCCACTGTGCGGTAGCCAGCCATGATTCCTGCAACGCCATTAACAACAGGCGCATTAAATTTGCGCACGTGCTCTCAGCTGGTGTTTTATAAGGACTAATGACAATAGCGTGATTGTCACTTTGCGATTCCTGCATGCATAATTTAAAGAATTTAAATTATTTATTGTGCTCATTCAATGGCTCGCCGACGATGCGCCTGGCTTCAGGCGAATTGAGGTTATTGGAGCTGTAACGTGCATCCACGCGATTGGTGAGTGCGCGTTCGGGGTCTATACGATTGATGTCCCCACCGCCCATGAAGTAGATTTGTAAAATTGTTTGTGGCTCGTTTGGCATTGGCAGCAATGAGCCTAATTTGTGGTACATTTGGCCTTTGATTTTCAACGGTGAATTGAATTGTTGAACATTTTCCGCAGTATTGTGAACTATTTCTGTTGTTCAGAACGATGTCATTTGGAAGCATTGAATCGGCTTACTGACTTCAGGAACAGGTTTTAATCTGGACCTGTGCCGATGAGCAAGCCGTTGAATGGTTCTGGTGGTGTTCCAATTTCTGGTAGTTGCACTTTACCTGATGCGCAACACATGCTGGCTGATTCATGTTTGAATTTGAGCGCATGACAATGGGGACATTCTGTGTCCATAGCACCAATCAGCACTTTCGGATGAGCATAATATTCAATATCTGGCTCGTACTCGAATGCGAGACAAAGGAACGAAGCTGATGTAAATGCTTGAAAACTTGTTGGCGTTGCCATTTGCTTCGTGTGTGAGGGGAGCGAGTCATAATTCAGGATTTCAAAATACTCTATTGACATAATTCTGTATTGGGAAAAGTGTTTGCATAATAAAAACCAAGCTTTGATATATTTTTGAAAATTGATTGGGAACAAATTGCCATTCATTTAACAGAAACATAAGAGTAAGCTAAATACAATTTAAAATAAATACAAAAACAGTAAAAATAGTAAAAAGGGTGTCCAAAATAATTTAAATCACATGTGTATTTAAAACAAAACCAAACTTTTGGCTATTCGCCCTTACCTTATAAAGATAATCATATTTTCTATGGCGTAAAAGATAATCATATGTCTCAGAGATGTATGACACTTTATTAGTGTATTTAATGAAACTCATAAACTAGTAAAAAGAATCAATGATTAAGTAATCATTGCGCGCCATAAGTCTTGCAGACGTAGATTACCTTTCTAGTGTTAAGTAAGCAACGTTGCTTAAGTCGGGCCTCTTTTGCATACCGAACAGATTACAGACTCTTTCTTCTTGCATTTTTATGTGTATATCTCAATAATTATCAATTCTAAATTGGTACAAAGATTATAAATACTGTTAGAAGAAAAATTCTGTTTATTTTTTTGTTATATAAGTAAGCTAAAGTTATAGGTTTAATTGTAGAAGCAAAATTCTTCAAGTATTCGCCGCACTTGGTTTTTATAAATGTTTGTAGTTAAAAATTAAAAAAAAAAATGTATTATATAAGAATTCTGTTTTTTAAAAAAAATTGTGTTGGTAATGTAAAAAAGTGCGCACTGAGAATAAGATCTCGAAATAGCAGAAGGGGAGAATAAAATAAGTGTTTAGTTCCCGAGCATTACATCAATTAGTAGGAGACTTCGGAATTAGATATTCATTTCCTGAGTATTAAATAAAGTTATAGTTAGAAAATTCGAAGTAAGTCCACAATGGATAAGTAGTGGAACATGTATGGGCGGTATGCCGACCCCTGCAACCTCAGGGGTCATGGTCACTGTTGGATTTGGAGTAAGTTCGAGGTTGGGTGTATGTAAAGTTTCTTTATATACATAACTTATCTTATTTTGAATCTTCTTCATACGAATTTTCTCACTATTACTTTATTTTATGCTCGAAAAAGAAAAAGTGTATTTTTGGGCATTCTGATTTCTTATTTTAAGTGTCGGATACTAAATTTGTTATTGTCGGATTTAAAAACAAAAAGAAAAATACTCGTAATAATACTTACATTTTCGACATAAGCGAAATGTACTATTATTAATTATCAATCAAAACCCATACGACATGGGCACAACATTGAAAGTATAATCGATTAAAAATATTCGCTGATTAGGATCACTGCTATAGGAATTAATTAAATTCGAAATTGTGGACGCCATCAAAATATTATAACCAAATTCTTTTTCCAAAACCATGCGTTTGTAAAAATGTGTGCGCTTTTTGTGATATATTTGGACATCCCATAGTTCTCCAAATATATATTATTTTCAAAACAAATACGAACCTCAGCTGGCGTTTTTGGACATTCGGATAAGCTTATGATTTTCGTTCATATTTAGAGTTCTTTTTAT
The DNA here is from genome assembly GCA_928272305.1 of Volucella inflata. Lineage (NCBI taxonomy): Eukaryota > Metazoa > Arthropoda > Insecta > Diptera > Syrphidae > Volucella > Volucella inflata. Next base: position 15,095,396 of record OV743719.1, read on the forward strand.
TTTTTTGAAATTTACTTTAACCGACTCAATATTCATTTTGATTTGACCGTCATAACAATTTTATTTCGCCGTTAGACTTCCCTTATTTATGCAATCTTCTTTAATGGAACTGATTGATTTCATACTTTCCATTGCATGCTCTTGATTCGCATTTGGATAAACCTCATTTTTTCGAAAAACTTTCTTCGTGTTTTCGTCTATAAGAACACTGGTTTTACAAATTCCCACTTTACAGCAAAAATACTAAGAACAATTTTTTTTGTGTATATTGCTTTATGTATGTTTGTTTTTCTTCGGCATAGTATATACCCTTTAATGTTTTTCTTTTTTTAAGACCGGATATCAATTCTAGTCCACCCTCCATTGCAACCTTCACACCAAATCACTTTCACTTTCCTGGTCTACGATCGAATTCAGACTGTGTTATACAAGAGTCTAAAGCGAAGAACACAATGTGAGTCTGCGTCTGCTGCCGCTGTCGATTTTAAAGCAACCCATGCGGTTGAAGCAAACGCAATACGATTGATTGTCAAACATCAGCTGGGGAATAAATTTGCGAATTTACTTCACAACCATACATTTGCTTCACAAACATGGTTACTGAAAAAATTGTATTTCTGCTTAATGTTGTGAAGTTTTGCTTTTTAGCAACAAAATTGCTCAAAACAGACACGTTGGTGGATACGATTCTTATATGAAGAAAGATAGCAATGTGGTTATTTTGAAACCACTTTTTTCTCATATTTTTGTAATGTGGATTTCCCAAATTACACAAAATTTCCTTTTCTATCACTGCCTCAGTTTATTTTTCCATATTCATTGCGTACTTTCTTCGGGCTCCACAAAACAAATGTGATAAGCCATTCAAAAAAGTATGTTTACTTCATAACCACACAGCCACTTTTTTTGTTTTTATTTTTTTATTTCCTTTATACCTTTTCCCCACCTTGCATTACATAACCAAACAAACATTCAATTTGTAATCCCTTAAAATATAAAATTGAACACATGAAAAACATTACAAAAAAATTAAACTTTCAAATTTTCTTTATGCTAAATTGTAAAGTTTCGCAAACACTTAAAAAAAACATTAAACATCAAATTTGAATCGCTTCAAAAAGTTGAAGTCGATTCAACTTGAGCAGCAGACGCAGATGCACATTGTGGGCACTCTTGTGGGTTTCCAAATAAGTTGGCAGAATGACAGTTCTCCGATTCGGCAGAAGACACAGACGCAGATTCACATTGTGTTCTTCGCTTAAGAATAATATCACAACAAAATTCTTACCACATTGCCAACAACATACGCAACTACTGTTACTTTTCCGGTGTTGTAATAACATTATAGAATGGCAACAATGAAATACCCACCCTAAGTTAGAAATAACTCCATTTTAATGAAATAGAGTAATTTCCTCCAAAAAAGTGATACTGATTCTAACTTCTAGTGGGAGATAACTTTATTTCATAAATGAAGAGTTATTTCTTTCTTACTATGTGTGGAATAAATTCATAGATGGAGCTAATTTACGTGCAATTATTTTCCTTAACATTTTTGAGATTTTATTGTTGTCTTCAAAATCATTGCGCTTTGGAAAGAAATATTTCTCCCATTCGCATTTTTTTGTTTTCCGTAAAGCCTAGTACGCTGCTGATGCGGATATTTTTCGGTGGTCTCCAAAAGCTCAGCGAAATAACGAAAAAAATATTTGTGGAGAGTTTTATCAGCTGTTAACTGACAAATTACAATTGACGGGAAAAAACACAATATTAAAATAACATAATAATAATCATACCCTAATTCATCCATTATATTTGCAAGTTTTAATCAAAAGCGAACCTATATTCTGTGTTTATCAAAAGTGTCAAAATTTCACAAGCAATTAATGTCCTAGACAATTAAATTGAGAACGAGAAGAGTGGAGGATTTTACTAAGAAATCTTCTACAGCTATCCACAAATTACAAATTTCAAAGTGCAGCAGCGTACTGAAAAACGAAAAGTACTGTCATTTTTGTATCGGATTTTTCGGTTCGCATCAGCAGCGTACTAGGCTTGCTATTCCAACGAAAGCTCTTACAGGGTTTCCTTAGTAAGCATTTCAAATAAGCAAAAATCTGAAAGAATAGTGTGTAGGGTTGCCGTTGCCACAATTTTCGAGTTGTTGTTGCGTAGCGTAGCAAGTATTTTAGTGCAAATAGGACCATGGCTAATAGTCCTTTTTTTGATGCCCTTTGCTATCAGCATCTTTTAATATAGGATAGCTCTCGCTAGAGTTGGACGCGAAACATTACAAAGTACCAGAATTTTCGGTGTCAACTTCTATCAGCTAGGTAAAGGCACATTGTTCTAGATTGGGTTCCCCTGAGGATGGAGCAATTAGCAATCAGTACACCCTGTGTACGGGAGGAATTGAATTAAAACTAGAGATCCCTGGATGTCTAAAGATTTGCGCTAGCGACCAGCATGGGTAGCCCTGCTGTTAGGTGCGACTGCTAGCCATTTAACCCCTTTAAACCCATTCACCTTACTCTTAATTAGCTGTTCGGTTCGCTGAAGAACCGATTAGATTACTTAAGCTGTTTTACCATGTTAAAATGGATGATCAAAGAGCAAATTTGCCCCATACAAAAGAATAATTCATTCTTGAACTATTTGTGGGATTGGTTAAAATTAAGTGTTGAACTGTTCAATTTACATGGATCGGTAAGTGCGTATTACAGTGACTTTTGTACGTGCCATGTAACGTTTGTTGACATCGTGTTAGTATTAAATGTTTGATCTTCAAAAAATTGTCATTTATTAATTATCATGTTTTGCGACAATCGCTCTCACTTGATTAAATGAATTTTAATAGAAACTTGACTTTTAGGTTGTTATCTCTTTACTTATTTTATTTCTAAAGTTTTTTATATTGAGACTTGTATCTATGATTTAATTTTCTGTGTTTTCAACGTCTATGTATTAATATTTGTCTGCAATTGGCAGTCAAACTTGGCGAAATAAAAATATTAATTTTTCTTTTACTTCTAGTCACGATTCTAGATGCTGAATAAGTAAATAAATTAAAAAATGGTCATTTGTTTTTAACCCCTCCAGTACAGATAAACTTTTCTGTTCTTCACCATTTTTAATCCATTCTGTGTACCATATATATAAGAATCTCGTGTCACGGTGCTTGTGGTCGCACTCCTCCGAAACGGCTCGACCGATTTTTATGAAATTTTTTGTTTATATTTGATAGGTATGAGAACAGGTCGTAAAGTATATTTCATACCATTGGGTGATTAGGGTGTGCCTATCCAGAAATTATTTTTCTATTTATTTTTCTTTTGTATTTTTTTTTGTATTTCAGATTTGGCATCAAAAAATACCTATAACCCCGAAATTTTCACCCTTACAACCTATGTTTAATTAGCAATTTAAGTATTTTTGTACGAAAAATATCAAAATTATTTATTTTGTTGAATGACAAATGGCTTTACGTCAGCTTCATCGAATTTTCATCCATTCATCGCCCACTCCTTTTAACAATATCTTACTTACTTACTTCAGGTGGCGCTACAGTCCGGGGTGACCTGGGCCTCAGTCAAAAAGCTTCTGCAGCCAGCTCGATCCCTGACTAGCTGCCTCCAGTTTCGCACGCTAAGTAGTTTGGGATATCCGCAACCGTACCTTGGCTAAAACAAGGTAATGATCCGAGTCGATGTTGGATCCTCGGAACGTACGGACATCCATAATACTGGAGGAGTGTCTTGCGTCGATCGCAATGTGATCAATCTGGTTGACTGTTAATTGATCAGGAGTTCTCCAAGTCCCCTTGTGTATCATATATCAAAAATTAGTGAGTTTTAGGTATACCTGTTTGAAAAATGTCGTGGAAAGGTAGTATATCCCTGCAAGATCGTCATATCTTTAACTCAATATTTAGCCGCTAGAGACCAGAAGTATCGTTTCTGCATCATAAAATATTTCATGAGTTTTCTTTACAAGAATGTCACAAGTTAGTTCGTTCAGCTGTTGAGCAGGAAACATCATTTAGTGCAAGATACACTCTTTCTTCATAAAACAGTATTGCATAAGTAAGTAAGAGCATTTCTCATTCTTATTTGTGTATCAAAAACATATATTTGGTTTTATGTCAGTATTGCATGGGAAACTAAAGGCGTTTCAAAATGTATTATTTTAGTGAAAATAACGACATATTTTGACATTTTCCAAAGCACCAGCAATGAAGTTTTGAACAAAAACGTCATTATTACTAGGTGGGGTGAAAAGTAACGTCCTTGGGAATGAAAACAATTTTTTTTTTATTTTATTGAATATAGTCCTCTTTTAGCTTGATACACTTATTCCAGCGATTTTCCAACTTCTTGATCCGGTCCGAAAAGTTTGCGGTCTTCAATCGCTCCAATAATGCACAGTTATACTCGCTGTTGATGGTTTTTCCTTTTTCGAGGTAGTCCACGAAGAGTATGCCATAACAATCCCAGAAAACCGACGCCATACCCTTTCCGAACCATTGAGTCTCCCTCGGCCGCTTCGGAGCACTCGTGCCGGCTTCAGTCCATTGTCGGGCACTCATTCTGTTCTCTGGCGTGTAATAGTGGATCCAGGTTTCATCAACAGTTACCAATCGACGCCAAAAGTCTGCCCGACTTCGCATCAGCAAGTCCAAACACTCTTTCAAAGTGCTCTCGCGTTCGTGTTTTTGATCAGGAGTGAGCCTGCGTGGCACCCAGCGGCAGGATAACTTTTTCATATGCAGAATATTGCCCAAAATATGGCGAGTGCGCTCAGTACTAATCTTTGTGGTATCTGCTAGCTCGCGCACCTTCTCTTTCCGGTCAGCCAACACCATTTCATGTATTTTTTTGACATAGTCCTCTGTAACCGCATCGGAGGGCCTGCCGCTGCGGACTTGATCGGTAGTGGAGTTGCGGTCACCACGAAGCTCTCGAAACCAATATTTGACGGTGTAATCTGATGGAGCATTAGCCCCATAATATTTATACAACTTTTCTTTTGTTTCCTTCACCGCTTTGCTCTCAAAAAATAATATCTTATGTTGATGCCAAATCTAAGAAAAATACATAAAAAAAATACAAACAAATTTTCTGGATAGGGACACCCTAATCCCCTAGTGGTATGAAATAAACTTTACGACCTGTTCTCATACCTATCAAATATAAACAAAAAATTTCATAAAAATCGGTCGAGCAGTTTTACAGGAGTGCGACCACAAACACCTTGACACGAGATTCTTATATCTGCGGTAGACAGAATGGATTTAAAATAGTGAAGAACAGAAAAGTTTATCTGTACTGGAGGGGTTAAAAACAAATGACCATTTTTTAATTTATTTACTTATTCAGCATCTAGAATCGTGACTAGAAGTAAAAGAAAAATTAATATTTTTATATCGCCAAGTTTGACTGCCAATTGCAGACAAATATTAATACATAGACGTTGAAAACACAGAAAATTAAATCATAGATACAAGTCTCAATATAAAAAACTTTAGAAATAAAATAAGTAAAGAGATAACAACCTAAAAGTCAAGTTTCTATTAAAATTCATTTAATCAAGTGAGAGCGATTGTCGCAAAACATGATAATTAATAAATGACAATTTTTTGAAGATCAAACATTTAATACTAACACGATGTCAACAAACGTTACATGGCACGTACAAAAGTCACTGTAATACGCACTTACCGATCCATGTAAATTGAACAGTTCAACACTTAATTTTAACCAATCCCACAAATAGTTCAAGAATGAATTATTCTTTTGTATGGGGCAAATTTGCTCTTTGATCATCCATTTTAACATGGTAAAACAGCTTAAGTAATCTAATCGGTTCTTCAGCGAACCGAACAGCTAATTAAGAGTAAGGTGAATGGGTTTAAAGGGGTTAAATGGCTAGCAGTCGCACCTAACAGCAGGGCTACCCATGCTGGTCGCTAGCGCAAATCTTTAGACATCCAGGGATCTCTAGTTTTAATTCAATTCCTCCCGTACACAGGGTGTACTGATTGCTAATTGCTCCATCCTCAGGGGAACCCAATCTAGAACAATGTGCCTTTACCTAGCTGATAGAAGTTGACACCGAAAATTCTGGTACTTTGTAATGTTTGGCGTCCAACTCTAGCGAGAGCTATCCTATATTAAAAGATGCTGATAGCAAAGGGCATCAAAAAAAGGACTATTAGCCATGGTCCTATTTGCACTAAAATACTTGCTACGCTACGCAACAACAACTCGAAAATTGTGGCAACGGCAACCCTACACACTATTCTTTCAGATTTTTGCTTATTTGAAATGCTTACTAAGGAAACCCTGTAAGAGCTTTCGTTGGAATAGCAAGCCTAGTACGCTGCTGATGCGAACCGAAAAATCCGATACAAAAATGACAGTACTTTTCGTTTTTCAGTACGCTGCTGCACTTTGAAATTTGTAATTTGTGGATAGCTGTAGAAGATTTCTTAGTAAAATCCTCCACTCTTCTCGTTCTCAATTTAATTGTCTAGGACATTAATTGCTTGTGAAATTTTGACACTTTTGATAAACACAGAATATAGGTTCGCTTTTGATTAAAACTTGCAAATATAATGGATGAATTAGGGTATGATTATTATTATGTTATTTTAATATTGTGTTTTTTCCCGTCAATTGTAATTTGTCAGTTAACAGCTGATAAAACTCTCCACAAATATTTTTTTCGTTATTTCGCTGAGCTTTTGGAGACCACCGAAAACTTCAACTTTTTGAAGCGATTCAAATTTGATGTTTAATGTTTTTTTTAAGTGTTTGCGAAACTTTACAATTTAGCAAAAAGAAAATTTGAAAGTTTAATTTTTTTTTAATGTTTTTCATGTGTTCAATTTTATATTTTAAGGGATTACAAATTGAATGTTTGTTTGGTTATGTAATGCAAGGTGGGGAAAAGGTATAAAGGAAATAAAAAAATAAAAACAAAAAAAGTGGCTGTGTGGTTATGAGAATAAACATACTTTTTTGAATGTCTTATCACATTTGTTTTGTGGAGCCCGAAGAAAGTACGCAATGAATATGGAAAAATAAACTGAGACAGTGATAGAAAAGGAAATTTTGTGTAATTTGGCAAATCCACATTACAAAAATATGAGAAAAAAGTGGTTTCAAAATAACCACATTGCTATCTTTCTTCATATAAGAATCGTATCCACCAACGTGTCTGTTTTGAGCAATTTTGTTGCTAAAAAGCAAAACTTCACAACATTAAGCAGAAATACAATTTTTTCAGTAACCATGTTTGTGAAGCAAATGTATAGTTGCGAAGTAAATTCGCAAATTTATTCCCCAGCTGATGTTTGACAATCAATCGTATTGCGTTTGCTTCAACCGCATGGGTTGCTTTAAAATCGACAGCGGCAGCAGACGCAGACTCACATTGTGTTCTTCGCTTTAGACTCTTGTATAACACAGTCTGAGTGTTATAGTGTGTAGTAGAGTTGCGATCACCACGAAACTCTCGAAACCAATATTTGACGGTGTAATCTGATGGAGCTTTAGCCCCATAATATTTATCAAACTCTTCTTTTGTTTTCTTCACCGTTTTGCCTCTCAAAAAATAATATCTTATGTTGATGCCAAATCTAAGAAAAATACATAAAAAAATACAAACAAATTTTCTGGATAGGGACACCCTAATCGCCTAGTGGTATGAAATAAACTTTACGACTTGTTCTCATAGCTATCAAGTACACACAAAAAACTTCATAAAAATCGCCTAATGGTATGAAATAAACTTTACGACCTGTTCTCATACCTATTCTCATACCACAAAAAATTTCATAAAAATCGGTCGAGCCGTTTTACAGGAGTGCGACCAAAAGCACCGTGACACGAGATTCTTATATATATGGTAGACAGAATGGATTAAAAATAGTGAAGAACAGAAAAGTTTATCTGTACTGGAGGGGTTAAAAACAAATGACCATTTTTTAATTTATTTACTTATTCAGCATTTAGAATCGTGACTAAAAGTAAAAGAAAAATTAATATTTCTATAACACCAAGTTTGACTGCCAACTCCAGACAAATATTAATTCATAGACATTGGAAACACAGAAAATTAAATCTTAGATACAAGTCTCAATATAAAAAACTTTAGAAATGAAATAGGTAAGGAGATAACAACCTAAAATAAAAGTTTCTATTAAAATACATTCAGTCAATTGAAAGCGATTGTCGCAAAACATGTTAACTAATAAATAACAATTTTTTGAAGAACAAACATATAATACAAACAATAAACAAATTTTACAACTTAAACTTCTTAGTTAACAAATCATGCACTTGACATAGACGGTGAGTATAATTCGCCAATGTTATACACCCTTATAGATCCATGTGAATTGAACAGTTCAACACTTAATTTTTACCATTCCCGCAAATAATTCAAGAAATAATTATTCTTTTGTATGGGACAAATTTGCTCTTTAATCATCCATTTTGACATTGTAAAACAGCTTAAGTAATCTTCAGCGAATCGAACGGCTAATTAAGAGTAAGGAAAAAAGGGTTAAAGGGCTACTCATACCGGTCGCTAGCGCAAATCTTTGGACACTCTGGGACCTCTAGTTTTAATTCAATTCCTCCTGTACACCCAATTTAGAACAATGTGACTTTACCTCGCTGAAGGAAGTTGACACTGAAAATTCTAGCACTTTGTACTGTTGGGCGTCCAACTCTAGCGAGAGCTATCCTATATTAAAAGATGCTGATAGCAAAAGGCATCAAAAAAGGACTATTGGCCATGGTCCTGGAATTTTGAACTACACCAGGTTGAATTCTAAAAAGCGGCAGAAGCATCTAGGACAAAAAATATAGTGCAGTCGACACATCCAATCCTTTCGAAATCGATGCAAAAGGATAAGAATGAAGAGAAGTATACGGGATACTCGACGAACGTCAGTGGGGGTTTGTTGTTGAAGACAACAATTCGATGATAGGGCAGGGAAAAGAAAACTCGTCGTTCGGCAGTGCCGGTACGGTTGTTACCCTAGTTCCTCTAAAAGAGATCCCGTTGACGGGACCAGGGTAGATTATGAATTCAAGTCAGGTAAAAAATTTTAGCCGGAACTCAGAAAATCAAGAACAATAAAAATTATCTTAAAAAGTGAAGAGGAGAATCATGCACTCTTTTTACTGCTTTTTATTGCAAGCGCTACGCAATAACAGCTAGGTATTAATGGAAAAAGACAACTTCAGTACAGGGTCCCATCAGAAACTAACGAACTGCCTCGAGAACTCACTAGTAATTGTAAAATAAATTTTAAAACAAGAACAAATATTTCTTCTTAAATTGCAATGTTTTTGAAGACTAATCTTAAATAGGTGCAGGGAAATAATTGCATGGAAATTAGCTCCATTTATGAATTTACTCCACACAAACTAAGAAATAACTCTAACAGTGTCACTCTTTTACTCCATTTCATTAAAGTGGAGTTATTTCTCGCTTAGGGTGTCGCCCTTCTAGGTATAATGTTATTACAACACCGGAAAAGTAACGGTAGTTACGTATGTTGCCCACAATTTCAAATTTTATTAATTCCAATAGCAGTGATCCTAATTAACGATCATTTTTAATCGATTATACTTTCCATGTTGTGCCCATGTCTTGTGGGTGTTGATAACTAATTGATCATAGTTCATTTCGCTTATGCCGAACAAATAAGTATTATTATTTTTGTTTTTTTTTTAATCTGACAATAACAAGTCTAATATCTAATACTTAAAATAAGAAATTAAAATGCTCAAAAACTAAATGCACTATTCTCAAATAGAATTTTTCATTTTCGAGGATAAAATAAAGTAATAGTGAGAAAATTTCCATGAAGTAGATTCAAAATAAGATAAAATATGTATGTATATAGAGAAACTTTGCATACACCCAAACTCGCACTTAGTGCAAATCCAAGAGTGACCCAAAACAGGGTGCTTGCTGGGGCGGCATAGCCCCATACATAGGCTGACCAGACTTCCTCTTTTTGCGTAATAGAAAAATGTCTGGTATCTTTTTGGAAACACATGCAATTTGTCTTCTTTTTGGGTTTTCTCAGGTAAATAAATTCTTCGACATCACAAAACAACAACAAAACTTCAACTTCAACACTAATTCAGAACTTTTTCTGGGGCGAACACGACTGTACTTAAATTCATTCACTTCTGAACACAACGCTATCTTTTGTTTGTTTTACTAACTCATTTGACAGCTCAATTCTGTTTTCTTCTGTTCAAAAGTAAATACATACAGAGTTCGTTTACTTTTAAGTAAATTAAGAATTAAAATGCCAAATGTTTCAGCAAACAGAAGGCAAAAAAACGACATATTTTCTTTTGTCCCTCTTGTAATTTGTCATTCTCCGTGGTACACAAAGGAAAAACATCAAGACTAGCATTTACAAACTGAAAAACAAAAATATAACATACAATCTGGGAGTTCCTGTAAAAAAGTGACAGAATTCAAAATTGGAGGACCAGGTGTCTGCAGCGAAAGGTAGACTCGCCTATCACACTGTAGTCCACCACTTTGGATTTCGATCCATTGACTGCAGTCATAAGTTCTTAAAATGCATTTTACCAGATTTGAAAATTGTTCAGCACATTTGCAGCGCAAGAACAAAAACTGAAGCCATTGTTGTCAAGGGAGACAAGGGAGACAAGGGAGAAGGGAGCTACCTCCATAGACTGTGTTCTCGAAGATTTTAAAGAAATAAATTATTTATCGACCTCCACCGACGCCAGTAATCATGTAAACCAAAAAAAATTCCCTGTTTGGGTGCAATATTTCAAAAAGGATTCAGGTAATAATTTAAAAATGATAATGTGTGTAATATATATATTATATAGCCTCCAGGTTGGGGGTTGTGCCGCCGGGGTCACTGCCCGGCCATTTAAAAAAACATAAGATACGAAGCATCAACAAGCCTCGGATAGAGACGGATCTACTGTTGACAAGTCACGCAAACGATTTAAGGATAATGAGCTTCGGATATGCACGTGGAATGTCAGATCCCTTAATAGACCACGTGCAGCCGAGTAACTAGCGGAGGCTCTAGGCTGCTGCAAAGCACATATAACCGCCATTCAAGAAATGCAATGGGATGGGCCGGACAAAAAGAAGATGAAATACTGCGATATCTATTACGGCAATTGCTATCGACGGCAAAAGCAGCGCTTATTTGGATGCGGATTTGTTGTCGGATGCAGACTAAGACAAGAAGTTCTCAGCTTCCGGCATGTGAGCGAGCGCCTCGTAGCAATCCGCATCAAGGCTAAATTCGCCAACATTAGCCGTATATGCGCGCATGCCCCCACAGAGGAGAAAGATGACGACACCAAGGATGCCTTCTACGAGCTCCTTAACAAGACCTACGAGCAATGCTATAGCTATGACATTAAAATTGTCCTCGGTGATTTTAATACAAAGTAAGGAAGAGAGGGTATCTTTGGTGGAACGATCGGAAAACATAGCCTGCACGACACCACCTCCGATAACGGATTCAGGCTAATCGACTTTGCGGCGGGGCGTGTCGTGTATAGCACGCGGTTCCCACATCTCGACATACAAAAGGAGACTTGGACAACTCCTGATCAATCAAGAGTCAACCAGAACCTCCAGTATTATGGATGTCCGTACGTTCCGCGGAGCCAACATCGACTCGGACCATTACCTTGTTGCAGCCAAGGTATGGTTGCGGATATTCCAAACTACGCCAAGACAAGCTAATGCTGTGAGTGAATTCGACGTTAGACGGCTACAATCGCAAGAGATCGCCAAGTCCTTTTCCGATCGAGTGTCTCATAATCTCTCAAGAGGTACAATACCGCCAGCATCAAGCATCGAAGACCATTGGAAACACTGCCGAAACGCCATCAGAGATGCCGCTTCTGATGTGCTGGGTTTCACTCGTCCACCACAACGAAACCCCTTGTTCAATTATAAATGCTTAGAAGGACCAGAGCTACTCATGAGCTCTATTAGCGGAAGAGGAGAGACGAACACCGGCTTCTCAGGACGTAGAAGAAAGATCATGAGAAGCGCGCGATCGAGAAAATTGAGAGATGCTACTCCAGGAATGAGGTTCGGAAGTTTTACCAAAAGGTAAAAATAACATGCCACGGAAACAAACCCCGAACCGAAGCCTATAAAGATGAACAAGGGAACATCGTAGTAGAATCGCAGTCGATGCTAAGAATTTGGAAAGACCATTCCTGCAGACTGTATAACGGCGATGACGGACCAAATACCGCTGTCAGGCAGAATCAACCTTTCAACTTGGACGATGATGAGCAACAATTCCGTCCACCTGACAAGGATGAAGTGAAGATAGCCATATCCAGGCTTAAGTCCAAAAAAGCTGGTGGAGTGGATGGCCTGACTCCCGAGCTCTTCAAAGCGGCAGGCGATGACTTGGTAAGGAGCATACACCAACTCATCTGTAAATATGGTCGAATGAAAGTATGCCCGATGAATGGAACCTCAGCATTATTTGTCCGATTCTCAAGAAAGGAGACCCTCTGAACTGCGCCAAATACAGAGGCATCAGTCTCCTTTACATCGCATATAAGATCTTATCCGCGGTATTGTGTGAACGCATGAAGCCGTTCGTCAACAACCTGATAGGTCCATATCAGTGTGGCTTCAGGCCAGGAAAGTCCACCATCGACCAAATATTCACACTACGGTAGATCTTGGAGAAGACCCATTAGCTTCAGATCGATACACACCACCTATTCATCGATTTTAAGGTCGCGTATGACAGCATCTATAGAGACGAGCTATACAGAGCAATGTCTAGTTTTGGTATCCCTGCCAAACTCGTTCGTCTTTTCAGGATGACGATGGAGAATGCACGCTGCTCCATCAAGGGCGGTAAAGATCTCACCGATACCTTTGATGTCCAGAAAGGATTTAAACAAGGCGATGCGCTGTCGTGCGATTTTTTCAACATCGTACTTGAAAGAATAGTGCAAAACTCACGAGCAAACACAAGAGGCACTATCTTTCAAAAATTCGTTCAACTATTCGCATACGCCAACGATATTTACATAATCGGGAGAAAGCAGCGTGATATCAATGGCACTTTCGCGAGTATTGAGACGGAAGCGGCGAAAATGGGTTTAACGGTCAATGAGGGCGAGTTCAAGTACATGCTGTCAAGCAAAAAGGACAACCAACACCGACGTATCGGGCAGAACGTCACCCTCGACAGATATAGCTTTGGGGTAGTTAAGGACTTTGTCTACCTAGGCTCTGCTGTAAATGCCGACAACGACACCAGCGCTGAGATCAAGTGAAGAATTACTCTTGCCAACCGCTGTTTCTTTGGGTTAAGAAGGCAATTGAGTAGCAAAGCCCTCTCTCGGACATCCAAAGTCACCCTTTATAAGACCTTAATAATCCCGGTCCTGCTCTATGGTGCAGAGGCATGGACATTATCAAAAAGGGATGAGGGTGTTCTTGGTTGCTTCGAGCGATCTTCGGTCCCGTCTGCATTGACAGTGAGTGGAGGAGGAGATACAACGAAGAACTGTACGGACTGTACAGCGACATGGACCTAGCCAGAAGAGTGAAGATCCAAAAACTGAGATGGCTGGGTCATGTAGACCGCATGGACACCAATGCTCCGGTCCGAAAAGTCTTCGAATCCGCCCCCGAAGGACAGCGCAGTAGAGGAAGGTCAAGACTCAGATGGCGCACGCAAGTGGAAGAGGACCTCAGCCAATTTAGCGTGCGAAACTGGAGGTTGCTAGCCAGGGATCGAGCTGGCTGGAGAAGTTTGTTGACTGAGGTAAGTAAGTATTCGTATATATTATATAGTTGTTAATATCAAAGTGGTTGACATTCAAGTAATGAAATATGAAACATCGAACACGATATCCAACTACTTGCTTTCAACTTTAAACAAATTCAACTTATCTTCCAAATGCATTGCAAATCTGCGGATAATTGTAACACAAATTTTGGTGGTTTGTTGACGTTTGGTTGACGCGCCGGCAAGAAAATGTATTTTATAAATTACAATAAATGGATATTCAAATCGGATTGGAATCGGTTTCTCCGCTCATATTTTCTACAACAACATTCAATTCGGATTTGATGGGTTGCCTTTGGCTGTAGAAAGCATTGTAGTGAAAATATACAGCCACTTTTACTGCCGAATTTTACAAATGTTTGAAGGCTTAAAAACTTATTTTCTTTCCCTAGAAAGTCCACCGCTTATTTTAAAAAAAAATTTTTGAAAACGATCTTAACGAAGCTTATCTGTGGTTTTCTCATTCACTTATGTATTTTTATAACGAACACATAGGTGCCCCTATGAAAAAGAGAAGAATTCGATAGTAGAAACATTGGAGAAAATTCAACATGTAAAAAAAGTTTTAAATTACAAAATTTCCGAGAAATCTATTCAATTAAAAGTAAAGGAAATTTTAAGAAGATTTTTGGTTAATGGTGGGTATGAAAATTATGTGTCAAACGTGGAAATAAATGTATAAGAGGTTTATTCAAGGTGTTTAAAATATCTTCAGAGATGGGGTGTATCTCTAGATGAGTTTGGTTGTTTTACATGGATGGACTTAAACAAAATTCCCAAATGGAGTGATATCGAAGATTCGTTGCTTTATTTGCTAAACAAAGGTGTGAATTGGCACATTGACACACAAATCAATGTCAATGAAAATCAATTGTTTCACTAATTTTGTAACCTAAGAATGTTTTTAGAGCAAGAACAAAACAACAATAACCTTCTAAATGCCATGCCCATACACGAAATATGGGTAGAGTATTTTAAAAAAATGTGAACATTGAATTACACAGCGAACTTTTCATAATTTCACAGTTTGTTTTTTCAATTCCTGCACATAATGCTAATGTTGAGCGTGTATTTTTCTTGATAACGAGCCAATGGACTGAAGAGCGGAATAGTCTCAAAGTCTAAAATGTAGAAATGTATTAACTGTAAATACAATTTTAAGGACCTGATATTTTAAAAAGTATACGGCCAAAAAAAAAAACAAAAAAATACGGCCAAGCGACAAATATACTCATATTCAATAATTTTTATAAGAGCTATTTTATTTTTATTTTGTATTCAAAGTTAGAACTAAATTAAATTGTTTTTATTTATTTTACTAGAACTTGTTAAAATTGATTTTTTTTTGATGAATAAAAAAAAAAATTTTTTTGTATTTTAAATGTTTTTTTCATTTGAGATTTTTGAAGGTGTCCTCTTTTTCGAGCTCGTGGATCTGGTCACCCTACATACACGTTCCACTGCTTTTCCATGATGGACTTATTTGGAACACTCTCACTATTACTTTACGAGTATTTAATGCTCAGCAAATGAATATCTCTTTCTGAAATCTCCTATTAATTTATCTAATGCTCAACAACTAAACACAACATAGTTCTACTATTTCTTTATTTTAGATCTGAGATATAAAATATCTTATTTTCAGAAGTTATTTTGTTTTTTACATCCGAATTTCTAATAATTTGAATATTTTTTTTTCTAAAACCAGAAAATAGTTTTAAGAAAAAAATGTTTTTTCTTTATTTTCTAACAACTGATTTAAGCTATTGTTATATTTTTTGTTTTTCTTGTGTCTGCGTCAGGGCGAAAAGCGTCATGTATTTCCATCTACTCGTATTTAAATTGTTGGATTTTTTTTTTAATTTCGCCCAACGTCCTTCTTGATTGATTTTGAACAATTTGCGAAATGCGATGCAACATGTATTTCCTTCGGCTGAAATGACACCCTGTTGGCTTCAATACACACCTGCACTTAGAAGAACAGCATCAAAAATAACGGATCTTTTTACAACAATGCGTAAAAGATTAAACATTTCTAAAATTTTCAACACGCTTCTGACATTGCCATTGTTAAGCCTACATAACGTTATAAAAGCGTTTGATTTATTAAAAGCTGAAGCATTGGAAATTATTTTAAGCTGCTTTACTATATTTATTGCCTATTACAAAAAGGATCTTGCGAGTAATATCATTGATTATCACATTTAATTGTAATATACATTTGTTAAAGTTCAATACTTCCCCTCAAATCGGTTTAATTATAAATATGTATATCATATTTCACATTTACACCTAAAGTTAAGCTTTGTATAAATGAAAAAATCATTAATTAAATATTAATGTGTTAGCATTCCAAACCAATCATTTTTACATTGCGGTTATCGATGGTCGATCCAATCGATTGCCGATTATCGAATCGTGTGACTTCAAGTTTGGTATTCTGTAACTCAATGGACAAAGGATTGTATTATTGTATACAAATCCCATGAAAGTGACTATACTGAGTACAATTTGTTTTGACAGTAGTTTGCTTATTTATTCATTACCGGAATATTTTTGAAATAACTTAGTAAAATGAACTCCAACGAATGTGTTTAACCGATTCAGACGATGAAAATTACAATAATTTTAATCTTGAAATGGCCAGATAAAGAAAACGGATAAGAGATGCATCAAACCCTTCAGAATTGGAGGAAAGGGTGTAAGTATATCGTTCGAAAAAATCTCAAATATACAAACATAACATTTGTCTAAGTTAGCATTGAGAAATCTCTTAACGGAAATAGAAACTAAGCTAAAGCCAACTGTAAGAAACTCTTCTATTCCAAAGAAGAATGTTAAATTGGTCACTTGCTTCGCCCTAAATTCAAAATATTGTTTTTCTTTATACAAACCTTATGTTTGTTATAAAAATCCTCACATTTCAATTTATTTTTCTGCAAGCCACACACCAATGATCAGGAAATTTCGATCGACTTAAAACAACTGTCAAGTCGACCATAGTCGATCACATTCCACACTCACAATACCGGAATTAGAAATCGACGATCGACCGCAGTATGGGCCTTTATTTTACTTAAAACTTTTTTAATGTCTGCTACCATGTTATTTGTAGGTAAGTTGTCCCCAAATAGTGATATTGGTTCCGAAACTGAACTGTCAAACCCAATGTCTATAGGAAATTGCATAGGTGAACGAGCTCACCTTCGCCTATTAGGAGATTGAGGAGCTTTATCAACCGTATTTGAATTTTCTTATCTAAAGTTTCAGAAATCATCATAAAACAAAGTGAGTTTAATTTTCCTGTCATAAACTGTTCTGATGGCTCTCTAGAAA
Source organism: Volucella inflata (assembly GCA_928272305.1). Taxonomy (NCBI): domain Eukaryota; kingdom Metazoa; phylum Arthropoda; class Insecta; order Diptera; family Syrphidae; genus Volucella; species Volucella inflata. The sequence goes on from OV743719.1 coordinate 15,112,599, forward strand.
TACTACAAAATCTGCTTCTACTACTTCTTAAAACACTAACCTGTGTATTGTTTTGACCTCTCTGTTCTTAATATTTAGATTCCTTTAGAGGAACAGCAGCATTGTTTATGTTACCTGTGTACGTTCTCGACAACAGCAGATAGATATTTTATCATCATCCGGATACCAAGTTTCTTGAAAAAATTCTTCTCGATAATCACCATTTTCAAATTTCGGCCTTTTTTTCGATAGTTCAATTAGAACAACGCGTTTCAAAACTGGTGTAAGACAACGAAGATAAATTACGTCCTAACCCATTTCATTCCGAATAAGTTTTTTTTCCCGATTTTAATGATTTTTGGATATAATATTAATAATAATATTTTCATATCATATTAAAATTAAGCAAAACTTTCTTTTTATTTCGTTTTATTTCAAAACTGACAAAATTGATATAACTATAAAATATAAAACAACAGCAAACTTTTTTTCAAACAAGCGTTTGCCTGATTTTTAGGAAATAAAAACAACGTTATAATAGAGAAAACAGTAGTCTATGTTAGGTTATTATTTTAAATTAGCATGATAGGCTAAAAACCATATGTCATAATTGTACAATTTCAAGCTGCACAGCGTTTTGTTTGTTTGGCTTCGGCATCTGCGACATCGCAACCTATGTCAGATATTTCAATGGCATGATGACCAGATGAAAGATATTGTTTTGAATGGCGACCACTTCCTATTGGTGGACAGTCAAACTTTCTCAGCATCGCCGATACGAAATGACGCCACGGAGGACCACGGATTCACAATCGAAACGTCTATCATCCATTATTATTGAGTTGTACCACTTTTTCCCGCGAGCCGAAATTCCGTGTTTGCATCGAGCTGCGGAACTTCTGACTTTGTTGTTTGGCTGCTGTTGAATTTCAGTACTGCGCCAATAGGATGAATCCCATCTCTTGTTTGTCAGGTGAGGACTGGTAAAAAAATTATCATATCTATATCAGGATATTCCCGTTTAATAACTTCAAATAGGCTAGGAGAACTCTCCAAGAAAATCGTAGAATCATTTTTCTGATTTCGTTCCTTATAAAACTCAAACTGAACGCAATATCCGAAACAAGTTGCTTTAAACCATACTTTATACCCAATTTGGAAAGGTTTCAAGCGTATAAATGTTTGCAGGAACTTCCATATTTATGAAATCATCGTTTTATTAACTGATTGCAATTGCATTTCAATTGGTGCAAATGTCCAGCCGATCTTTATTATCACATATGTGTATATTTATGAATATTATTATGAATGTCACTTAATCTTAACTTAATCCTTATCTACGCATAGCATTTGAAACTTTTTAACTATGCGCATCTTCACGGTTTTTCCATAACAATTTTTTCCTTGGTAATGGTACGTTACCCGTGGGAATGGCTATTCCAAAAAATGCGTACATTTGTGCTTCTTTCACGTTCAAATTTTGATTTCTTTTAGCTGAATATATGTTTGTGTACTTTGTAATGGTGTTGATAATATCTTCATTTATGAATGGTTCAAACAAATTGATATGGGTAGCACTCTGAACTCAAAGTTAGAGGCGGCAGCAATCCTCCTTTCCAAGGCTTAAATTTGTGAAAAAAAATGAATTAAGATTTTAGTGCTATTCATTACTATTACTCCAAAATTGTTCAATCTTAGTGAAATGCATCGAATCTTCTGTTATTTCAAATCGAGTCAGCACATTCCTCTTTTTCAGAATCTTCCGCTATAACCCCATTAGTTAAGGTAAATGAATCTCTTCGAAAACATCATCATTTAATTCAACGGCAACAAGAATTTCAGCTAATGTCAAAGGTTTTTCGCTAAAAAAAGAAAAAATTAAAAATATAATACATATACATGGTCAAACAAATGTCACATTTTTTCTATATTACTGATTTTTGTTGCACACAATCCACTAACCACGCATATCTTTTGAGGATAAAGATTACAAGTGTTGAACGTTAAAATGCCCATAACTCTAATATCCATTTACTTGTTTTATTTTCCTTGTTTTATTTTTTTTAAAAAAACTATATTTTCTTAAGAAGTGAAAATAACAGAATGGTACTAAGTGGACATGATAAACAAAGATCTAGACTATAAGTTAACGATGGGACATTGGGATGCATTAGAAACATAAGTATCTTAGGTAGTATGAAATTATTGTTAAGTTAGTTCTTAATTCTCCCTCAATGTAAGAGGTTCAATAAAAAATTTTTATAACAATAAATTAATTATTGTTTAATTGGCGCCCGACGTGGGCCCCACTAGTTCGTGCACGTACCCACAAAAGATACCGGCCTTAAGTAGTTCGCGTACCTCGTTTAGTGTTATAAAAAAGTAGCCCGAATTTCTTTAAAAAGTGAAGTGCAATACCGACCTCAATTAGCTCGCGCACTCCCCCACAAAAGATACCAGCCTTAAGTAGTTCGTGTACCCCTTTTAGTGCAAAAGAAAACCACTGGCCTCAAGTAGCCCGAATTTCTTTAAAAAGTGAAGTGCAAATTCTTAAAAAATAACCTGGGCCCCAGAACTCACGCGAACATTTGTGCAAAAATTAAAATTTAATTACGCAGCCATCGAGGGAGTGCGAAGAAAGGACCCTTAGTAGCACAAGAGCAAACAGGAACGAGCCCCTTTGCAAGCGGTGGAATGTTCGCAGTATTATTGTAAGATAGAATTAAGACATCAATAAATATTATTATAATTTAATTATTTTTAAAATCCTTTACCAAAATTTGCATATTGTGTATAAATTAAGTTTATATTATATTTATAATAAGAAGTGAAAGTAAAGTACGTGTAAAAATAAAACTCAGTACGACTAACCCTATTATTCGTCCACCAATCCTTAAACCTAACAATCCTATTCCTCATTTTTCAACATCCAACCAAAACCCTCCATCACTAAACATAAACCCCACTACAAGTCCAGAATTAGAAACCTTGAAAACAGGAATAGTTACAAAAGTTTGCATCTCCCAATGCAAAAGTTTAGTCCAATCTATCGTAAACCCAAGTGCAACAATTTCTAGGGGAATAGAGCAAGGTATTGATGAACAGTATAGAGCAAATCCAGACAAAATATCGGACGTAGTCCGCAGTCTTAAACAATTTTCCGGAACCCCAGGAGAATATAGTTCATGGCGCAAAAGTGTCGAACGAATTCTCAGTATTTATAGTGACCTTAGAGGAATGCCAAAATATTACGGCATTATAAATGTTGTAAGAAACAAAATTGTGGGACACGCAAACGCTATTTTAGAAAGTTACAACACCCCATTAAACTAGAATTCGATATCTAAATGCTTGACATTACACTTTGCCGACAAGCGAGATCTGGGAACTCTATAGTACTCTAGGGAACTCTAGAGTACCAGATGTCAACGCTGGTCCAAGGCAATAGCACCGTAGAACAATTTTACCAATCTGTCTGCACTCATTTGTCCCTAATTCTGAATAAGATTTCAAGCATGGACGTCTCCCCAGATGCTATGAACTCATTGACATCTTCTTATAGAGATAAGGCTCTGGACACATTTGTAAGAGGATTAAGAGGTGATTTGCCCAGATTGTTGGGTATTAAAGAACCGATCGACCTTCCTGAGGCCCTACACCTCTGCCAGAAGCTCGAAAATCAACGTTTTAGAGCTCTGTATGCTAATAGTAATAGTGGCTTGACAAAGAAGACCGTACCTCAACCTACACCACCACCTCCTCCTGCTCGTAGAAATCAATCTACACAGCCTTTCTACCCACAACTTGTTTACTTACCACAACCAGGAATGCATCACCCTCCAAGACCAGATGCTCCCCATTACCAGCAATATTACCATCAACAGAACCTCCAACAAAATGTCAGACAAAATTCCGGACACAACGCCCAATATACTCGTAACTATCAACAAGATAACCGGTCTCCTAACCCATATCCCCCGAAATCGATGCCAAGGGTAGAACCAATGGAAGCAGAAACTATTGAAACTAAGAATATTAACCAGCCACAAGTTAAGAACGGGCCTCTTGCAGCAAAACGACCCATGATCCCCTCACAACAACACCACGCTCCTCGCAACAAATTGCAAAGGAATTTCCATGTGACTACTGAAATTAGTGAACAGTATCCATCAGACAATTCTGCCAAAATTGCAAATTATGACTAACGTCCAGACAGAAAACCAAACCTCAATAGCCAATATATCGTTAATGATAATGAACAGACGATTGATTTTGCAGATATAGATTTTTTAAGTTAACCCACTCGTCACTGTCTTACTTTGAGTGTAGGACTAGTGACAACAAAATTAAGAAACTTCTCGTCGATACAGGCTCTAATAGGAATTATATGCAACCCCAGCTTGTAAAAAACATGTTAAACACATAAACAAAATTTCTATGCCAACTCTATTGGAGGCAAAGTTGAAGTGACTCACCATACCTTCGTTTATTTATTCGGAATTGAGTCAGCTAATATACTATTTTTTCCTTCTGCCTACTCTTAGATCTTTCCATGGAATTCTCGGCAACGATACTCTGATAGAACTTTCAGCAGTAATCTATGCAAAAGAAAGTTACATACTCATTGATAACCACTTAAAAATACGGTTAAAACAGCAAATATCTGAGCCAGTAAATTCTGTAGATATAAGAACTGATCACATGTCCCATAGTCAAAAAGACCAATTGACTCAATTAATCATTTCCCAACCTATTCCTCGATCCCAATGAAAGGCTTACCTTTGCAACTACTGTAAAGGGAAAAATCCGTACAACTACTACTCTTAAAGACGAAGTAAATAAACAGCTTGATCAACTTCCGAGCGATGGTATTATTAGACCATCACAGTCTCCATATAACTCGCCCATATGGCTTGTACCGAAAAAAGCTGATGCTTCGGGAGAGAAAAAAAATTGAATGGTAATCGATTACAGGAAACTGAATTCAGTTACAATTCCTGATCTATATCCCATTCCCGAGATAAACGAGCTTTTATCTCAACTAGGAAGGAATAAATGGTTTTCAGTTTTAGATTTAATAATCAATCATTTTTAAAACCCCTGCTAATCTTAAGGTTCAAACAGACAAATGTGAATTTCTGAAATCGAATGTTGAGTTTCTCGGGTTTATAATTTCAGATGAAGGGATAAAAGCAAATCCAGCTAAGGTAGAGGCGATAGTTAAGTTCCCTTGTCCTAAAACACTCAAGGATTTGCGATCTTTTTTAGGTCTGTCAGGTTTTTACCGCAGACTCATTAGAGATTATGCCAAAATCGCTAAACCCCTGATATCCCTTTTGAGAGGCACGTCAAAACAAGCGTCAGAAAAAAAACTTATACATTTAAATGAAGAAGCTTACCTCAGTAGATGTAGTTTTAACCTTTCCGGATTTTAAAAAAGAATTTCATTTAACCACAGACGCCTCTGACTATGCCATTGGTGCTGTGCTTGCTCAAGAAAACAAACCAATTACATTCATTTCCCGCACACTCACGAAAGCCCAAGAACACTATGCCACGAATGAAAAGGAAATGTTGGCTATAGTATGGGCTCTAAATACACTACGAAATTATCTTTATGGTCCAACAGTCTTAAAAATTTTCACCGATCAACAACTCCTGACTTACGCACTCAGCAAAAAAATTCTAACAATAAACTCAAGCGTTGGAAGGCTATACTCGAGGAATACAACTACGAGTTAAAATATAAGCCTGGTAGATCCAATGTTGTTGCGGATGCATTGTCACGACCACCCCTAATTAGCGAAATCAATTCACTTACGCCTACCTAACACAGTGACGAGAGTTCTGGACAAAACCTCTTCCAAACAGCAGACGAGCCAATAAATGTTTTTAAAACTCAAATAATCCTTAGCATTGGAAATACATCATCTTACAATTTTGATATAATATTCCCCACATACCACCGACATACGATAGTTGAAACCGAATTTACAAACGAAAATTTGACCGATATTCTAAAACGATACCTTAACCCTTCCGTCGCAATTGGCATTAAAACAGATGAGAGAACTTTAGGAAAGATTCAGGAAATATACCCCACTCATTTTATTCAATATAGAATACACTTTGCTAGGAAACTTGTTACAGATTTAACCGATGAAACACAGCAGGAAACCGAAATCATTAAAGAACACAACCAAATATTACAAAATTGTACTTCCCACAGATGAGAGCGAAAATAGAAAAAATTACGAAAATTTGCCGAATATGTAAAGAACATAAGTATGATCGGCATCCAAACAAACCGATATTGCAAGCAACCCTGATTCCCCAATATCCCGGCCATATAATCCACATAGATATTTACTTTACCAACAAACACATTATCCTCACGGCAATTGATAAATTCTCTAAATATGCCCTAACGAAGATACTCAAATCCAGGTCAGCAGAAGACATAAAACATCCCTTAAAAGAACTCATTCTATCATTTGGTGTACCAGAAGCAATAGTTGTTGATAACGAAAAGTCCATTAATTCTAGTTCTGTGTTATACATGATAGACAACTTTTTCAATATAAAAGTCTTTAAAGTCTCGTCCTATACAAGCTCTGTTAACGGACAAGTGGAGAGATTCCACTCAACGCTTTCAGAAGTCTTGAGATAGCTTAAAGCTGAAAATCGCTATAACACCTTTCCCGAATTGTTAGATAAATCAATATACGAGTACAACAATTCAATAAATTCAACCACTGGTAGGAAACCGCTGGACATATTTTTCGTAAAACAATTATTTAATAACCCAGTAGAACTCGAACGAGTACGACAAGAAAATATCAAAAAAATTAAAGATAGGCAGGAAAATGACCTAGAATATCATAATATTACCGAAAAATTGTTAACTTTAAATAATATTCCATTTGTCAATATTGACGAAGCACTCGAATTTGCAGAAATACGAATCGCAACTACGAGTAATAATAAGAATTTAACATATATTTTAAATATTCCTACAGTAAGTTTAGATGTTTGTAATCTTTTGTATTAGAGCTCTTAAATCAATTAATATTATTAATAAAATCAATTATAGCTCTATCCTAGAATGCAAAGAAAAAACCTTTGGTATAATGATTAAATGTAAGACATATAATAGCATCTCTATTTGTAACAATAAGAATATTTTAGACATTAGTAATACAACATGCATCCCATATCTCCTTAAGAGCAAAAAGGCTAACTGCTCTCTAATCAACAACGACCACATTCCAGAAGTTGAAGAAGTGTCCCCGGGAATTCTGCTGTTAAACCAGTTCGATGGTCCTATCAACATAAATCAAGAAACAACCATGCTCAAAGGCACCTTCATAATACGGCATTTCAACACCACAGTGGAAGTAAATGGGAAACAAATAATTGCGAAAGAAGTCACTCAATACCAGCCCTTACCTGCAATTTTACAACCAGCAACTGAAAAGGACAGAATAGAAGAGGTACTATCCCTAAAATTAATGAAACAACTTTACATCAACAGTACCAAACAAATCGACATCCTGGAAACCAAAAGTAAGGTCAGCCTGTCCATTGTTCATCATTATCCTGACAACAGCGATACTCATTAGATGTATGATATTAAATCGTAAGAATGATAAAAAGAGCCAGGACAACGTGTTAACTCTAGGAATAGAAGATCTCCCCCACCACTTAACAATAACGAACAATACGCTGAGTTCACGAGAAGGCAGCGTGAACACATTCTTTTCCCACAATTCGTTCGCCACATGTCGGACATATGACCCAACACCTGTGTCACCGGACGACAACGATCAACGGAAATGCTGACTATGCGTCTGGAGCAACCGTGGGACATTGGGATGCATTAGAAACATAAGTATCTTAGGTAGTATTATTGTTAACTTAGTTCTTAATTCTCCCTCAATGTAAGAGGTGCAATAAAAAAATTTTTTTTTTATAACAATAAATTAATTATTGTTTAATTTACGAGTATATATACTGTTATGATAGTTATTTAATGACATCAGCAGGGATCAAACTTTATTTCTAAAACAAATCAATCTTTAATGTGCGATTGGATACACACAGAGTTCAATTGAAAATTGTAAAAAAGAGGAAAAATTGTGGAAACTACAGATGGTTAACATTGTGTTCCTAATTCTTCCAGTTAAGTTTCATTTTATAATATGAAATACACATACACTTCCCTATCAAACAACTCATTTCAATTATTATTTTATTTAAGTGCCACTACAGTCCGGGGTGGACCTGGGCCTCAGTCAACAAGCTTCTCCAGCCAGACCAATCCCTGGCTAGCTGCCTCCAGTTTCGCACGCTTAGTTGGCTGAGGTCCCTTTTCACTTGCGTGCGACACCTGAGTCTTGGCCTTCCTCTACTGCGCTGTCCCTCAGGAGCGGATTCGAAGACTTTTCGGACAGGAGCATTGGTGTACATACGCTCTACATGTCGATCTCGCTGTACAGTCCGTACAGTTCATTGTTGTGTCACTTCCTCCACTCACCGTCAATGCAGACGGGACCGAAGATCGTCCGAAGAATTTTTCTCTCCCTCATCCATTTTCGATGATGTCCATGCCTATGCGCCATAGAGCAGGACCGGGATTATTAAAGTCTTATAAAGGGTGACTTCTGTTGTCCGAGAGAGGATTTGCTACTCAATTGCCTTCTAAGCCCAAAGAAACAGCGGTTGGCAAGAGTTATTCTTCGCTTGATCTCAGCGCTAGTGTCGTTGTCTGTATTTATAGCAGAGCCTAAATAGACAAAGTATTTAGCTACCTCAAAGTTATATCTGTCGAGGGTGACGTTCTGCCCGAGACGTCGGTGTTGGTTGTCCTTTTTGCTTGGCAGCATATACTTGGTCTTGCCCTTATTGATCGCTAGACCCATTTTCGCCGCTACCGTTTCAATACTCGCGAAAGCGCGACTGACATCACGCTGCTTTCTCCCGATTATGTCAAACTTTTAAAAGATAGTGCCTATTGTGTTTGCTCGTGAGTTTTGCACCATTCTTTCAAGTACTATGTTGAAGAAATCGCATGACAGCGCATCGCCTTGTCTAAATCCATTCTGGACATCAAAGGTCTCGGTGAGATCTTTATCTTTGATGGAAAAAATAATAGAATCCAAAAGAGAAGAGAAATTGCAGATTAAATTTTTCTAGACTACACCAAGCTTCTGATTACGTTATGCAGTTTTTAATGCAATTTAACACACAATTAAATGGGTGCAACTAACTTACACCCTTTTTGAGACAAAGAAGAGACCCTGTAAAAGACCTTAATAGCCCCAGTACCAGCCAGAAGAGAGATGGTCCAACCTGAGTTGTTTGGTTCATGTAGAACTGATGGACACCAGTGCTCTGGTTCAAAAGACTTCGAATCCCCCAAGAGACAGGGCAATGGAGGTGGCACACGCAAGTGAAAGGGGACCTTAGACAACTTATCGTGTGAAAATGGAGGCATCTTACGAAGGATCGAACTGCCTGGAGACGCTTGCTGACTAAGGCAAAGTAAGCAAATTTATACAAGAACAGCTTGTTTTGTTTACCAACTTATGTAAATGTTTACCAACTAACCAATACATTTCCCTATATTTGGTTTTTGAGTTCCTCGCTTTTTTTTTATCGTACGACTTCCATTCTAACTTTGCGTCGAGTGTCATTACAAGATATTAAATCTTGTTTAAAAATTGAATACAGACTTTATATATTCCAATTAAAGGATAAACAACCAACTGTAGCAGGGTCATTGAAAAAAACTTAGTTAAAATGGTCTCCTCTTTTTGGGGTATGTCTCGGGTATAAAAGAAATATTTAAGTGGGCCAGGAACACTTCTCTGCGGTAAGCCGGCTAAAATCTCTTTGAATTGCGATACTTCATTTCCGAGTCCTACACGGAAAATTCTATTTTACACGTACTTTGTCAATATATTACATTTAAAAGCTTAGTGGCAAGATTTGTAGTAATTTGTAAGCGTTGATGACATTGCCTTATCGTTTTTTCTTCCAAAACTTTCTCAATAAAGTTGGTGATTCTGTGCCACTGATCAATAGTGAAATTCGTACTCTCGAACCCAAATTGCTGATTAGCAACGAGATTTGGTTGTCAGTGATTTGATTGGCGATATACGTTTTAGAATCATCCTCTCAAAGATTTTCGATAAAATTGGTAGGATCGAAATCGGTCAACTTCAGCGACCTTCCACTGACTTGAACATAATCTTATATAAGTGCAAGGTTTATAATAAAAAGCTTAGTTTGGATTTTTTTTAGTCGTTACCTGGCAGCCTTCTTTGGTTTCAAATTCATTATTTCAGTTTTAAACTTCGTTAGCGTTGCATAATTATCGTGTAATTTTCTGAATCTGTTACCGATTCAGCGACTTGAAAAAGCATGCAAATTGTTCTTAGTATAGATCTCAGACTTCTGGGAGACTCAGAATCACACCCAAAAATAGTAACGTCAAGGATGTTATGTTTCCTAGCAAGGAAACATAGAGTCACTGATATAATGTGAATTAAAAAAATTACTTAATAAATGCAGGGAGTCGGATCACCAGTACCGGCGTCTGTCAGGGCCCCGGGACGTCGACATACAGTGACCGAAAAACCAAAAAACCAGAGATCGTAACCCCGGGAGTGGAACACTTGCTCCCGTGGAACAGAAAGCTCAAGTGAATCCAGAAGAGATCCCTTTAAGAGCCGTATACCACCGCCAGCGTCAGCAGTGAACACCCCTGTAGGTCTGCATGAGCCGGTCGCAGAAAATCCTCCAGCCGCTCGGGATATATTCCAGACGACTTAAGGCAGTAGCGCCAGGGTTGAAGAAGTTCCAGGAAATTCGACTGAAGAGGAACTGAGCAGACTAGTAAAACTTGTTAAAGCCCAAAAAATAGATTTGAGTCCTACAGACACTCAGCTTCCCCTCTCGGCTCCCGAGCAACAAAAACTCGAAGACAAAATTTCCAAGGAAGTACAGAAATGTTGCGACATCTTAAAAAAGATGAAGATTGCCTGTGTTAAGGAAAAAATATTTGCATAGACATCAAAAACGGAATTGCTGCATTAGAGGAATCGCTGGACAAATAGAGTGGGACGCAAAAATCCGAACCTTCCTGAGGCTAACCCGGAAGATACTGCCAGCAAACGAGATCAAAAAGCCAGGAGAAGAGACAGCTCCAACTTCAAAGGCAAGACCCCCAGCCGGAAACAAAAGACCTCCATCAAGCCCTCTTGTAAAGCAAACGGATAAGAAAACTAGAAATTCTTCAATTCCAGTAAACAAAATGCTTGAGACGGAAGGCGTGGACACTGAAACAACAAACACAGAACAGGACAGCTTTGGAAAAGCAAGGGGAAGTCCTCTTAGAACTGGGACCGGGGACAAAGGACAAAAAGGCTTTTGGTAAATCCTTTAGAAATATTTTAGGAGAAATATCTTTGGTTCGCAACCTTGAAGAAAAAGTTTCACTCGAAATCAGGGACTTGGATGAACTGACCACAGCAGAAGAGGTCCAGGAAGCCATCTAGAATAAAATAGTTAAATCGGAGATTTATGAGAATGTCAGATAAATATGATATTATGTATGATATATAATAGTAATAAAGTTGTATTAAAGTTTTGAAAGAAATAAAAATTGCGTTTTTTTTCTAGTCCCGCAATCTCCATTCCATTTCTGGCGCAGTCGGTAGGATAGCTGGCGGTATATAAAAGAGAATCAGATTTTTTTTATTTAATTCGTTTTAACGATTAACCGCTTAGAACAAAACATAGGATCGCGAACAAGAGGACAGCGACAGCGCAGTGACATTAAAGGGAAAACAAAACAAATATAAACTTACAGAGAATAAAAGTTACATTTAAGTCTTTAAATCAAAAAGTGCATAAAACGAGAAAATCAATTAAACCATCACATCGCAAGCAAGAGAATTGTTGCATAGTGAAAAACAGAAATCAAAGTTGCCAAAACACAACGTTTTGTTTTTCTCTCTCTCTCATATTTTACCGTGAACTAGTGGATCGAAAAAAAAACCACGCAATCCCCATAAATTCCCAAAAGAAGAAATAAGACTGAACAGTGCGTGCTACTACATAAAAACATTAGAATCCGTGCAGCATCAAGAAACCAGTCATCAAACACCACCAAGGAAATAATCAGAATCCAGTATCATCAATAAACTACATCAACGGCAGTCAGTCAATTGTTACTAAGTAGTCTATTCGATAAGGAATTTTACAATATTGATAGTTAATATCTTTTTTTATCTCTCTCTCTATTATATATTTTAAGTCTTATATTATAAATCTTAATTAATCCTCCTGTAAATTCTTATGTCCACATTTGAAGACCAGATAGGAAACCTGAGAGAACAATCACGAAAACTTTCAGATTTAGTCTCCAATTCCCTTCCAACAAATAACGATATGGCACAACCAACCGTGCTCTCCCTACCAATTGACTTGTTACGTCACAGACTTCATTTCCGTTTTCCTCTTAATAACATTCGCTTATTGTGTTGCATGCCAAGCTACCAATCACGTGTAGTATGCATGACCAACAATGCGCGGATCATTTTTACAAACGTTTCACTTTTGCGCTACACGCGCTGGCAAATATGACACCTTCGCCAAAGCGCATTCCTTTCCCACAGGTAAACCTGTGTTTATCGGAAAAGCTGCGTCAGCATATTCGCCATATAAAACATGCAGATGAGTTTATTTCGGTTGGCTCTCTTTCGCTATCTTCCATAGAGTTAAGAGTTGTGATAAATAAAGTGTTTTTTTTTAATAAACTGTTGGTGGAACAACATAACTGGCGCAGTCGGTAGGATTATCATTGAGTACGCGAAAAGTGTTCGAAAAGAACAAAATTAATACGCGGTTATTTTTTATTGTTTAACTCATGTCATCGTCTCGTTACGATAAAGTGACAATACAATTATAATAAACTGGAGCGATTAAGTTCAGTGAAGTACAAGAGAAACTAAAACGTTAACTCTTTAGTGAAGAATAGTTGAGAAAGTAGTCCACACAGGGGAGAGTGTCTAAAAGAAAACAAAAGAAGTTTTTTAGAGAAAAAAAAAAACATCCTTTCTGGAAAGATCAACGAAAAAAAAAAAAAAAAACTACGCTTTTTTGAGTAGTGTTAGATAAATATATATATACAAAACTGAATTGTAATATCATTGCGACATAAAGCTTACACTAATTAGTAACTGTAGTGCATTGTATATCAAATAATTTACATTTTGTATAAACAAAAAAGAAAACCAACCTAAGCAACAACCACAAGCATCCTAAATTAGAGAGAAAAGTTTAAAAACAAAATTTAGCAACAATTGTTGCAAAAGTGAAGAAAAAATTAAAGCTTGTTTGTAATTCAAAAAACAAAAAACACAAACCCAAAAGTGCATCAAATCAAGAAAATAGAAAAACGAACCTGGATAACATAAGACGAAGGAAACGAAGAACGGAGGAAATCGACAATCATCGACAACTGGAACCAATTAGTATGATGACATCAGAAAGAGCTTCCGCAAGCGTGAGTCAATTAACATTAAGTATAGATCCTTTAAAATACTTAAATAATCTCCCAAATTATGATGGGAATAGGGATAATTTATACAATTTCATTGACTTGGTTGATAGAATCTATCCGACCCTTGCTAGGTACGATGAGACAGGGCAAATGTTTTTTTTCGATATCATTAAAAATAAACTGGTAGGCAAAGCTAGGGAAGCTATAGAAAAAAATAAAAGTGTTAGTAATTGGGAAGACGTAAAAAAGTTATTTTTTCAATATTTTGGCGATAGGAAAACTACCGAACAGCTTTATGACGATCTTAGAAGTATACCCTTTAGAAACCACTGTCACGATTCTCTTCTTCTTACCCTTTTATTAACCCTTTCCTCGTTATACGAACTTATGCATAACGAGTTTCCCATTTTTACTGCATCGCTGCTGCTCCCCTTATGGGGTTGGCTAATGTCGCAGACCGCAGAACGCGTCTACATAATGCTCGGTCCTGGATCGCTTCAGTGGTTAACCCCAGACGTTGTTGCACATTTGCCATCTGAGAAATCCAGGAATTCTTTTTCCGACCTCGTTTTCTTACAGTTGGAGTGACCGTAGTTGATAGTGCCTTTTTAACCGGATTTTCCGCAGATCTTCTTTGAACGTGGCAATACCAACTTATTCTATTCGCCTCAAGCTGTTCGGTTACCGAATTCTTTATATGTAGACTTCCTCTTATACGCGTAGATCTAATACAATCGCGTTTAGTGACTCCACTAGACATCCTTAACTTTTCATTTCCGCTGCCGTCATTTTGTTTTTAAACGCTTCGTACATTGTCCAGCACTGTAAACCGTATATAAGAGCTGGTCTAACAACCGTGGTGTAGAGTTTCCCCTCTAATTTAAGTGGAAATTTCCGGTCGCAAAAGATTCCCGAATTTTCCCGCCATTTCATCCATCCCACACTCACTCTGTGGTTTACGTCGTCGTCACATTTCGCTTCCATGTTAACGATTGATCCTAAGTACTTAAAGATAGGGCTTTTCGGAAGAACTATTCCGTCTAACATTATATCCGGAACAGGTCGCAACGGATGCGCAAATGGGCACGTCAAATGCTCCGTCTTTGAACGACTTATTTTAAGCCCGTTTCTATCTAGCGCATTTCTCCATGAATCTACGGCGTTCTGTAAATCTTCGACATTATCGCTAAGTATAACTGCGTCGTCAGCGAAGAGAATTTGAGTTACATTTGCTTCGCGCATGCAGTCTTTTAAAAGATAGTCGGATACTACGTTAAGGAGGAAAGGGCTAAGTACGCTTCCTTGATGCACTCCAACATTTACTGGAATTTCTCTCGTTAGTCCAGCAGAGCTTTTAACCGCAGTTTTCACGTTTCCGTACATGTCTTGTATTATTCTAACATACGTTTCCGGTACGTTTTGAGACATCAGCGCGGCCCATATGAGATCCCTAGGCACTCGATCGAATGCTTTCTCGAGGTCGATAAATACCATGTGTAAATCCTTAGACGAATCTCGGTGCTTTTCCATTATTATTCGTAGGCTTTGGATAGCGTCCACCGTCGATCTTCCTTCAACAAATCCACACTGGCTATTATCGAGCTTTATTATTTACCGAAGACGTTCGTTTAAGACTCTTTCGACGATTTTCATTGCGTGTGACATAAGCTTGATTGATCTGTAGTTGTTGCATTCTCGAGTGTCGCCTTTTCCTTTGTATAATGGAACCAAGAAGCTACTTCTCCATTGATTCGGCATAGGTTGTCCACATTTTAATTTATTTAAAAGTTTCGATAGCCAAACGCTGCCGATCCCCTCCATCTTCGACCAAAACTCTGATGGAATGCTGTCTGGTCCCGCCGCTTTCCCCGGCTTCATTTTTTCGATTGCTATACTTATTTCTTCGATTGAAAAGTCCGGAACTTCCTCCTCGAATAGACCAGCTGTCGTCACGATATCACGTGGAAACTGTTTGTTAAGCAACTCCTTGCAGTATTCAAGCCACCGGTCAAAAATTTCCTTTTAATTTGTTAATAAGCGACCGTCTGCGTTTTTGATGTATTTCGGCGAGGTTATTTCCATTGAATTTTTTCTCCTCTGTGCAGCGAGCTTAAAATATTTGGCATTTTAGTACTGTACGACGTTTGAACTTCTTGGATAGCTTGTCTTCTATCCGCCGATCGTGAGGATATTTTTTCCAACTCCTTGTACAGGTTTTCCGCTTCTGCCGCTCGAGTTCGACCCAGGACTTTCTTTGCGATCTTTTTAAGACGCTCGTATTCAAAAGCCAGTCGAGCTTTTTCGATATCGTCGCTCCGATCGCATTTTGTCCACGCTTGGAATGAACTCTTCTTGTCGGCCACAGCTCGTTTGGTTTCGTCATTCCACCACCATGTTTCTTTGCCGACGTGATGGTATTTCGATATAGTCCCCAGATGGGACTTTGCGAGTGTTATGCATTCCTCGTGCATGCTGTTCCACATTTCTTGCGGGCTAAGTGAGTCTGCTATACCATTTATATTTTGGAGTACTTCTTTAGCCAGTGCGATAAATCTTGCGCTTAGTTCCTTCGATAGATTATACCACCGGATTTTGGCTTTCCAAACGATGCCCGTGTTTTCGGTGGTTCCGCTGTGAAAAATTCTATAATGAGCAGACGGTGTTGGCTTACTAGCGATTCTCCAAGTATTACTTTAGAGTCCTCATCGACATTTTGCAGAGGTGATAATCTATTTGCGTTTCGTGGCCTCCGCTGCTATAGGTGATAAGATGTCGTTGATGTTTAATAAACATTGTATTTAAGACGGTTAAGCCGTAAGCCCTACATGATACAAGGATGTCTTCGCCAGCTGAATTTCTGGCTCCAAAGCCTTTTCCGCCGTGGCAGTCCTCATAATCAACATTTGTTTCTCCGACGTGGCCATTTAAATCTCCGCCTACGAAAAACATCTCATCGATAGGTATATTTCTAAGCAAATTACCGAACTCTGACCAAAATGTATCTTTTTCCGATTGGTCGCATCCATTTTGTGGAGCGTACGCGCTAACAATGTTCCACGTTTCATTGTGTATGACGAGTTTAACACTCATCAACCGGTCGCTTATTTTCAAGATACCAACGATGTTGTTTAGAAGATCCGCTGCAATAACGATTCCAACACCGTTTCGTCCATTGACCGTTCCATGGTAGAACATCTTAAATGCCTTAGTTTTTAAATCTAGAAGACGCGCTTTATTTCCTGTATTACACCACTTCGTTTCCTGTACGCACAGGATTTGTAGAGTTCTGCGACGCATAATCGCTTCCAGTTCTAAACTTTTTGATGTCATCGATCCGACGTTCCAACTTGCAAACCGAAGTTTAGGAAAATATTTTGGAAACTTCATTTTGCCCGCTCCCGGAATCCGTCGGGCTCTGACACAAGCACTTCTGCTTGTGTGCGAGTGCGTTGCGATCGTGGTGCCCAGCGGGGTAGTGCTATTAATTGCGATCATTTCAATGAAGTTTAAAGTTTGAGTGGTTTGACACTTGTATGCTCATTTCGAATTGATTGACTGTTCTTTTACCCCACCGGTAGTCTCCAGACGTGGGAACCCACTGATTGCATACAAACTTGTGGGAAAGTTTTAAGGTGTTAAAGTGTCACAGGCTCATTTTTGGTGTCATAGTTGCCTGTATATGATTGGTGTCCCATTTAGTCGCCTCTTACGACAAGCTGGGACGCACTGCGGTACTATTCTTTATCCGATGCCGCACGGACAATCACTGTCACGATTATTACAACAATATCAAGGTAATTCTTAGACGACTAAATAATAAAACCAAAACAGTTAGAGCTCATAACCCTAGTGAAATAGAACAGAATTGCAAAACAGTTCTTCGAATTTTTATAAGTAAAATTCCAGAGCCAATGAAGGGACTTCTACACTGCAGAAACCCAGAAAAATTAGAAGAAGCAATGCAGATCTTATCAGAGACAGGATATGCATATTCGGGAGGTATTTCTAACTCCAACCAGGGACGAAATTCTGACAAATCTCATAAATCAGACGACAGACACAACAGACACAACCGACAACAATTCAACGAAAATATCGCAAATAGGAATAACCATTGTAGGACAAATAGAAGTACTCAGTCTAGGACACATCAAAACAATCAGTCTAGGACAAACCAAAATAGTCAAGCTAGAGCAAACATAAATAACCCCTCTAGAAGTAATCACAATCCCAATGATATAGTAGAACCAATGGATACATTATCAGCAGTAACAAGGCAAGTGAATAACCTAGAAAGAAAAGGGGATTTTCGGGAAAAAAGCCCAATAGCCGATTACCCTATATAATTGTTGAAACGAAAAACAAGTACAAGCTAAGAATACTGATCGACACTGGATCAGAGACCAGTATTCTTAACCCAGACATATGCCATCCCAAATGGCAAACAAAACTCCAAAACCCACTTAAAATTTTAACAACAAGCACACCCATATATGTAGATAGGAAAGTTAAAATTCCATTGTTTAAAGATTTAGGGAAAATAGGTAAAACTGCGGAATTTTTAGAGTTCAAGTTCCATGAAAATTTTGAAGGATTGATAGGCAACAACATCCTACTGCCAATAGAAGCAATCCTTGATTTCAAAAGGAAAATTCTAATGGTAGGTGAAAAGGAGATTCAAATATTTTTTAACAAAGACGAGGAAGAAGTAACGTACGAAAAGTACAGATCACAAATCCCCACCTTAGAAATCTACAGTACAGAACTGAGCATAAAACCAATTTTGAAGCAAATTCGAACACAATACCTAAATAAGGAAGAAGAAGACGCCATTCTAAAATTGTTTAAGCAATATGCAACAATATT
Organism: Volucella inflata; assembly: GCA_928272305.1. NCBI lineage: Eukaryota > Metazoa > Arthropoda > Insecta > Diptera > Syrphidae > Volucella > Volucella inflata. The sequence continues at coordinate 15,131,014 of OV743719.1, forward strand.
TTTTCAAGAAGGAACCGATCTCACCTTTACAAGTGCGATTAAGCACGAAATAAAGACAAAAAACGAAATCCCAATTTATACCCGTAATTATAGATACCCAGCAGTACATAGGAATGAGGTTGAATCTCAGATAAATAAGATGATACGGCAAAAGATAATTCGCCCTACCAATTCACCTTATTCAGCCCCGATTTGGGTCGTTCCAAAAAAAGCAGACGCATCGGGCCTGAAAAAATGGAGAATTGTAATCGACTATAGAAAGCTCAACGTGGTTTCTATCGATGACAAATTCCCAATCCCTAATATCGATGAGATTTTTGACAAATTAGGGAAAGCCCAATACTTTACGACGCTTGACTTGGCGAAAGGTTTTCACCAAATCGAGATAGCCAGCAATGATGTCAAAAAAACTGCCTTTTCAACTAATAACGGGCATTACGAATACCTCAGAATGCCCTTTGGATTAAAGAATGCCCCGGCAACATTCCAAAGGATGATGAATTCTGTACTGGCCGAATATATTGGAAAAATCTGTCTGGTATAGATTGATGATGTAATAATATTTTCAACTAGTTTGCAGGAACACATAAATTCGGTTAATAAAGTATTCCAAAAGCTCAAAGAAGTGAATTTGAAAGTACAACTCGACAAGAGCGAATTCTTGAAAAAAGAGACAGAATTTTTAGGACATATTATCACGACAGAAGGTATCAAACCTAGTCCCCAGAAAATTGAAGTCATATTAAATTATAAACTACCTAAAACTCAGAAGCAGATAAAAGCATTCTTCGGTACAACGGGTTATTATCGAAAATTTATAAAAGACTACTCGAAAGTAGCAAAGCCTATGACTATTTGCTTTAAAAAAGGAGCTAAAATTGATATGAATGACCCAGATTATAATCAAAGTTTTGAAAATTTTAAAGCTTTGATTACATCTGAACCAATACTTAGACATCCTGACTTTACTAAAAAGTTTACGTTAACGACAGACGCTTCAAATTATGCAATCGGTGCTGTCTTATCTCAAGATTGTCATCCGACTTACTATGCCAGTCGTACTCTAAACAATCATGAGATCAATTACTCGACCGTTGAAAAAGAGTTACTCGCCATAGTATGGGCAACCAAATATTTCAGGCCCTATTTATACGGAAGAAAATTCACCATACGGACAGATCATCGTCCATTAATTTGGTTGAGTTCACTAAAGGAACCCAACTCTAAATTACAGAGGTGGAAGATAAAGCTTGAAGAACTCAACTTCGAGATAGAATACGTAAAAGGTAAGGATAACCAGGTAGCAGACGGGCTATCTAGGATGGAAATTTATCTCAATGAAAATACGGATCAACAGAGTAATGAAAATGCGGAAAATATGGACACCCAATCAATATGGAAGCAGTTAAAATTTATAACAATTCTATTCACTCTACAACCAAACAGAGACCAAACAATTTCCTTAACGGAACTCTGACCCAGGAAGATTTTCCCAAAATCATAGAATTTATAAACAAAAATAAAGAAAAGTACACAAATAAACTCAATAGAGATAGGAAAGACATAGACTTTACTAAAGAAAAACATACATTTTTGAAGAATAGAGGTCACAATAAGCACAAACCAATTTATAAACATGAAAACCCTGACGTAGTTGATAAAAATTATACAAGAGATAGTTAAGGAAGCAAATATTACAAAAATCAGGTAAAACGCAAATACAAACACGAAAACTCATAAAATTCCAGATATTGATACTACTCACAACAATGACTATGAAGACACAAGGGCAAAAGATTGACATACTTAACTTAGACAACGGACAAGGATACATTACGATAACAGATCAACAACTTCAAATTATAGTAGGCTATACAAAATTACTTCATTGTGTAAATCTGACCACATGGACCGAAAACTTAGACATTATTCAACATAATATTAACAAACTGAGTTACAAAAACGAATACCCACCATGATACATAGTTTCAACACATTAACTCAGGAAATCGAAAGTCTAGTGAGAAAACACCATCAGAAAGTAAGAAGAGGTTTAGTAAACATTGTAGGGAAAGGTTTAAAATATCTAACAGGAGTAATGGATCATGATGACGAACAGGAAATAATGAAAACCCTAGAAACGAATGAGAAGAATAACCAAAACGGACTAAACGACCAAATTCGAATAAATTACCACTTTGATGAACGCATAAACAATATAACAAGACATATAAACGTACAACAGTCAGAAATAAAAAAAACAGCTACATAATCTAGGCAACGCTATTAACATGGAATTTTTAGAAATCACTCGTATGCAGCATGCATTCCAAGTACAGTATGGCATACAACTACTCGCAGAGCAAGTTAGAAAAGATATGGACAATCTATTAGCAAGCCAACTCGGAATCTTGGGAAGGGTTCTATCACCAAAAGAAATAGAAATGTTTAACGTAACAATAAGTGACTTCTTTAATATTAAAAGTTCTGTAATTAGCTATGAAGATCAAATAATTTTCGTGCTTATGTTACCAAATTATTCAAATGATAAATACTTTAAGATACTAATTGAACCTGTACCAAATAAAAATCACCTAAAATTAGCTACCTTTTATAGAGAATTTATTAGCGATGGAAAACATAACTATTGTAATGTAAATGGGACAGTTGAAATTAAAGATTTAGAATTAATAAAAGATACTTGTATTTCTAACATTTTTACTAAAAATCCCTTATGTAATTTTAAGAATAATACGAATATTGAAATTAAACAGCTGACAAACAATATTGTAATCACTTAAAACATACCCTACATGCAAGTAATTCATAATTGTCATAGTTATAGTGCAAACTTAATGGGAAACAATCTAATTAGATTCGAAAATTGTAAAATAAACATCAATGATATAGAATATGAAAATTTTGTAATATATGATAACTTCATCATACCAAACTTTAATAATGTAACTATAGGGCAAATCGAAATAAACTTTTCTGCAGAGGAAATTAATACAAAACATCTAGAAAATCGGAAACTGATAGAAGAAATTAAACGTAGAAATATCACGTATGGACATATAAATTTCGGAATAACACCAATCATAATAACTATTTTAATTATAATTATGATTGCATTTCGAAAAAAAAATAAACTAAATAAGACTAATGTTAAAATCGAAGTTAAGAATATAGATTCTCCGGAGCAGAATCCTAAGGAGGGGCGTGTTACGTCACAGACTTCACTTCCGTTTTCCTCTTAATAACATTCGCTTATTGTGTTGCATGCCAAGCTACCAATCACGTGTAGAATGCATGACCAACAATGCGCGGATCATTTTTACAAACGTTTCACTTTTGCGCTACACGCGCTGGCAAATATGACACCTTCGCCAAAGCGCATTCCTTTCCCACAGGTAAACCTGTGTTAACGGAAAAGCTGCGTCAGCATATTCGCCATATAAAACATGCAGATAAGTTTAGTTCGGTTGGCTATCTTTCGCTATCTTCCATAGAGTTAAGAGTTGTGATAAATAAAGTGTTTTTTTTTATTAAGCTGTTGGTGGAACAACATAACTGACCCTTTGAAATATTTGTCCAAACTACCCGAATTCAGCGGTGATTTTCGAGACCTACAAAACTTCGTGGATTTCATCGATAAAATATACCCGCTTTTATTAAAATATGATGAATTGTCTCTGAGTATTTTCTCTGATACAATCAAATCGAGGTTATGAAAGATATACTTATTAATCATTTCGGAGATCGCTTAACTTTAGAAGAGTTATTTGATGAACTTAGGGCTATAAAATTCAGATCACACTCTGTCGAGTTCTATAACGATATTAAATCGATCCTTAGGCGACTCAACGTCAAAACCAAATAAATTATGAATGATGAGAGCACTTAAGCGAACATTTTGCAAAACAAATTGTCAGCTTTAGCAATACGAGTATTTAAAAACAAAATCCCTGAACCAATGCGTTCGCTTCTCTATTGCCGAAACCCGGATAGCCTTGAAGCGGCTATAAACATTCTACACGAATCCGGGTACGCATATTATAACCCATACGAAAATCCCGAAAAAAAATTCTTAAAATAGTTCTAGAAACAACAACAACCGCCAAAATAACAACAACAACAACAATAATAATACCAGTAATAATAGCAAATATAATAACAACAGTAATAGTAATACTAATAATAATAGCAAATATAACAGCAACAATAGGAACTATAAATCGAATAAATATGACAAAACCAGACGAAACTATCCCAACCAACAAACAAATAACCAATATCAACAACCATATCATTCAAACGACAATTACTCACAACCCGCTCAGACACATAGACAGGTAGCCACCGATATACCCCTCAACTTCTCAGGGACTCGTGAACAACCAATCACATAATAAACCACCTCCAGGACCAATGGATATTAACACAGCTCAGCTCACTTCCAAAACACAAGAAGCCGAGCCACAAAATTTTGAATCCGAAGCCTCTCGCAGCAGTTACCATATATAATTATCAATGGTAACATAAGTTTATTGTAGATACAGGCGCCACCCACTCCATAGTCAACCTTAACCTTTGCTCACCCAATCTCATCACAAAATTAAAAAAAAGTGTACCTCTTAAAACAATTGGCCAAGTAGTTTATACTCGTATCAACCAGAAAGCAGTTATACCTTTATTCAAGGAACTAAGTGATAGTAAATTTAAAATAGAAATGTTTGTTCATCACTTTCACGACGACTTTCATGGACTAATTGGGAATGATGTCCTCATTCCATTAGGGTGCAAAATTGATTTTGCAACCCACGTCCTCAGTATCGGGACGAAAAACATAGGTCTAAATTATGATTCCAAAGGAACTACTAGAAGCTACAAGATCAATAGAAATGAAACCGTAGAACTTCCGATTCCAGTCTTGCAACGAGAAGGACTTGCTTACCTGTATGAGCAGAAGTCTGCAGAAGGTAGTTGTAAAGGAAGGAATTTACGAAGTGGAAGACTACAAAATAAGAACAAAAGTACAAAACTGCGAAGATGCATTTGCTGGATCCGAAACCATTAAATTTGAACCCCTAGAAACGGAAAAGATTACGTTTGAAAATTTTAATATAATTGAAGTAAAAGAAACAAAACCACTAGTTGAACAACTTCAAACTAACCATTTAAGCCCTCTTGAAAGGGAGGGATTGCTTAGAATTATAAAACAATTTTCTGACATATTCTATAATGAAAACTCTGATCTAGCTTTTACAAACATTATAAAACACAGAATACGAACAACTAACGATCTTCCTATATACTCGAAATCTTACCGATACCCCTTCATCCACAAGAAGGAGGTAGAAAACCAAATCACCTTATTCGGAACCAGTATGGATTGTTCCGAAAAAAAGGGACGCGAGCGGAGAAAAAAAGTGGAGGTTAGTCATCGATTATCGGAATCTAAATCTGGTAACCATCGATGACAAGTTTCCAATCCCAAATATCGAGGAGATACTGGGAAAACTGGGAACAAGCCAATACTTCACAACCTTAGACTTAGCCAAAGGCTTTCATCAAATTGAAATTGATGAAAAGGACATTCATAAAACTGCATTCAGTGTCGAAGATGGACACTATGAGTTTTTGCGAATGCCTTTTGGTTTAAAAACGTTTCAACGACTTATGAACTACGTACTAAAGGACTATATTAATAAGATTTGCTTGGTATATATGGATGACATCATTATTTTCTCTTCCTCCCACTTAGATTCTTTAAAAAAGATTTTTCAAAGACTCAAAGACGTAAATCTGATGATTCAGTTAGACAAATCCGAATTTCTAAAGAGGGAAATAGAGTTCTTGGGTCATATTGTGACATTGGAAGGAATAAAACCCAATCCATTTAAAATAGGGTGTGTCCAAAAATTTCATATTCCTAAAAATCCCAAGGAAATTAAGCTTAACCGGCTACTATAGGAGATTTATACAAGACAACTCTAAAATTGCAAAACCCATGACTGTGTTCCTCAAAAAAGAACAAAAGGTTAATGTACTAAATCCAAATTACATCCAAAGTTTTGAAACCCTAAAACGCCTCTTAATAACCGAACCAATTTTGAAATACCCAAATTTTGAAAAATTATTTACTCTGACCACAGATGCGAGTCAATTCGCTCTAGGCGCTGTTTTGTCCCAGGAAGGTCATCCTATATCTTACGCTAGCCGTACACTAAACGACCACGAACAACACTATAGTACTATCGAAAAAGAACTTCTAGCTATAGTTTGGGCGACAAAATATTTCCGCCCATACCTCTTCGGGAGAAAATTCATAATTGAAACAGACCACAGACCCCTTCAATGGCTTTTTTCTATAAAAGAGCCAAACTCAAAATTAGAAAGATGGCGCTTAAGATTATCCGAATTTGATTACGAAATCAAATACAAAAAGGGGACACAGAATGGCAATGCAGATGCTCTTTCCCGCATCGAAATTAATTTCACTGATACGAATCCAGAGAATGAAATATTCAATTTCCCCATTAGCAAATCCCATCTCAACGTCTTTGAAACCCAGATATCGATCCTGAAATCAGTATCGGGTTCCTTGCGAATTCAACAAACTAAGATTTTCAATAAATCCAGAAAAATTATTAATCTCAAAATGTTAGACACAGAGACAGCAATAACTCTTTTAAAGTCCCACTTTTTCCAAAATGTTTAAACGCTGTATTTACAAACGACATAGAATTTTGAAAAATACTAGAGAACACCTTTAAAACACACTTTGCAGAAGGAGGTTTGAAAGTCATTAGAACGGAAAACATACTAATAGATATTACAAACGAGGAAGGACTAGTCGAAACCATACAACAGGAACACCTCCGGAACAATCATAGAGAAATTATAGAAGTGTATGAAGAACTCAAACTAAAATATTATCACCCTAAACTTAAACAAAGAAAAGCCCAATTTATTAATAACTGCGACATATGCAACATCGAGAAATATGAAAGAAAGCCCGTGAAACAGAAATTCCGAAACACCCTCAGCCCCAATAAAGTGATACACGCAGACTTATTTTACACATTAGAAAACACATGGAAAACCATGTCACCGATAAACGAACAGGTCTAAAGTATTACAAATCCCATGTTAAACGAAAAAAGAAATTTCAAAATGACAACTCCTCATCGATTAAAACTTAGATCCCCACTTAATAAATAACATAACTTATTTTACAGATGGACCCTCCAACCATAATCTTACCTCTGTTCCTCTTGACAACACCACATATAACAAAAGGACCATCACTGGAAATTCACGACTTCGACAACAATAACGGTTTTATGACCATAAAAAAAGACGAAATCGACATCACCAAAAATTTTAAGAAAGTCCTCCATATTATAAATATTACAGAAATTGAAAATGCTAAAGACCATATCTTAGAAAACATACAGATAGTCGAAAGAAATATACGTACCACTAACCCCATGTTAAAGACAGCGTTACACAACTTTAGGCTTTTAGAACAAAAAATATCAAACCTTAAACCCCATTCAAAAGAAAAACGAGCTTTAATTAACCTTTTAGGCAATGGGCTAAAATATTTAGCAGGCACAATGGATGCCAATGACGAGTTAGAGATTAAGACAAAACTAAACGCTCTTATTTCAAATAACAAAGCGTTAACGACAGAGAATAACAAACAAATATATCTTAATAACCAACTATCAGAACGAATAAAAAACATAACTAATCACATCCAATCGCAACAAAACAATATCACCCAATTTCTTAATGAGTTAAATAAACAAACCGGTGGAGATTTTCATAAATTACACCACGAGATAGATTACATTCAAGAAATCTATCAAATTAATTTTGACATTAACTTATTCAGGAAACATCTCGACGACATAGAACAAGTCATATTGACTAGCAAACTAGGTACGAGTATACTGACTAGAAATATTTTGACAGAACAAGAAATAACACTGACAAACGGTCTGAAAAGTTTAAAGGACATAAGAATAGTAGTATTATTCGAGCATGACCTTATAGTAATTGTTTTGTTAATACCAGAGTATTCTGATATAACATATTCAACCATTGTTGTAGAACCAATGCCAAACAGAGATAATAAGTCAATTATGTTAAAAGAAAACACATTTATAATAGATCAAATAAACAATATATACAATATAAATGTAAAAGATAATTCAAAGAAAAATTTAGAGAAAGTGGATGACAACTGTATTTCAAACATAATTAATTTTATTAAAGCTTACTGCCCCTTGCAGAGTTCTACAACACCTCTTGTTAAAGAAATTATTTCAGGAATCATTGTAACGAAAAATCTTCCTAAAACAAACATTAAACATAACTGTAATAAATTGAAAATCGGTGTTATAAGAAATAAACTTATTAAATTTGAAAATTGTAATCTGTATATTAACGATAAAATACATCAAAACTCTTTCTTTAAAATAAAAGATAGTACTCGTATTATACTTCCGTACTTTATAACTCAAGTGAGAGAAAATAAGACAATAAACATTATAAAATTAGAAGAACTACACATTCAAAACATACAGAACAACAGAAAACATATTGAAGAAATGATTATAGAAAATAAGAAATGAAATGTTATTAATTTTGTAAAATACCCAATAATTGTAATTACGAGTATCATTGTATTAGTTTTCATAAAAAAGAACATATGCCTTAGAAGAAGTAAGAAAATTAATTTTGTAACTTCGTCGGAGCCTCAGACTAACGGTGGGGGGAGTTAAATTTGAGATTCATGAGAATGTCATATAAATATGATATTATCATTTTTTTCTTCTCTTCTCCGTTGGGAACCAATTCACCTCAAAACAATTCCTAGAAATGCAAATAGTGCATTTCAATATTCCCATACACAAGAGACACCTGATATTGCAATAGTCGGAGGTCACTGCATTATTCCAGAACGTGCAGGAGACACAAACAATATGTCAGCAATTTATCAAGGTATAAATACAGGTGAATCAGATCACAACGAGTGGTTCATATTTTGGTTGTTCGGTCGGTTAGTCTAAAGCTCCGCGAGTATAAATAAGTTTTACAGTAGTAATAAAGTTGTATTAAAGTTTTGAAAGAAATAAAAATTACATTTTTTTTTCTATTCCCGCAATCTCCATTCCATTTCTGAAAACATCAGCCCAAAATATGGAAATACAGGAGACAGTGGCAGAAGTTCGCAGAAAATGGCTATAGTCCACATAAACGCTCGAGCAGCTTACGAGATAATTAAGATTCCTCAAACGACAATAGGATGGGTTCAGTGCAGAATGCGTCGCAGAGTAGAAGTTCCTAGATGCTTCAAGTGTTTCGGATAGGGACACCAACAGGCAACCTGCAAGGACACGGACAGAAAAGGACAAGGGCTCTGCTTTAACTTTGGAGAAGGTGGCCACAAAAAGATAGACTGCAGAGAATCACCAAAATGTTGCCTATGTGCGGATCTGCAAACACCAGCGTTTGCCTTAAATCATATGCCGGGGTCCGGAAGCATCGAGTTTTCCGAGAGGCACTTGAAAATGCGAAGAAAAAGGTTTTATAGTGACCAAAATCCTACAGGGAAATATCCACAGGAGTCGAACGGCTGACAATCTATTGCCTACATTACTTAGCAAATTGCTAAGATAGTGGACACCTAAGGAACCGCTGCAATCTGGATACAAGACACAAGGACATTCTCCCTGAAAAACCAAAGAACACAAAGAGGTTTCGCGTGGGCCAAGACCGATGGACTCACGATTGTAAGCATATATTTCAGCCCGAACGACAGGATCGATGATTTCGGCCAAAAACCGGATGACCTGGAGGACTTCTTAAATGAAACGACAGGCGAGATCCTGGTTGCCGGCGACTTTAACGCCAGAGCTCAAGAGCGGGGAACGCCAACTACAGACTCTCGAGGATGGCAAATACTTGAGATGGCGGCGAGACAAGGTCTAAACGTAGCAAATGTAGGTAACACCCCGACTTTCAGGAGGCCAGGGCAAAGAGGCACCATACCGGATGTAACCTTCGCTACGGAATCTAGATCCGCAAGAATAAAAACTCGCCAGTAATCGAGGATGAGGATTACACGGGCAGCGATCATCAATTCATTGTTTTTGATTTAGAAGCAAAACAGCGAACTCCTATCTGGAACCGTTCACCAACACCGAGATAGAACATCAACAGGTTAGACGAACAGCTTTTCAAATCCGTCATTGAAGAAGGAGAAAGTGCCGTGCTCCAAGTACAAGGATCCGCGTAAGTAAAAGCTGAATCCACGATGCAACTCATACGGCTCGCATGTTCAGGTTCAGAACCAAAAGATCCGAGCTCAAGAGGGCCATAAATTCGAGGATCTCCGCCGAGACATAAACAGCGACCCCTGGGGGCTAGTCTACAAGGTCGTGATGTGGATACTGGGGGCCCAACCGGCACCGCCTATTTTAAAGTAAGATCTGGGCAGACGCGCTTTGACAAGAAAAGTACCGGAAGCAGATGGCGGCAGTGCAAAAACGTGGAGCTCTTACCGAACGGTGCCGGAACCAGCCGTCCTTGTAGTCGCAGGAGTGACTCGCATCGATCTCATAAACAAGGCGGAAATCGGATTGGAAGCGGCAATCAACCAATCAGAGTAGCAAACGATACGGAAGTGGCAAGAGCGCTGGATCTCGGAAAGCAGAGGAAGGTGGACAGCGAGGCTGATAAGAAATGTGGCTGAGTGGAAAGACTGCAAACACGGTGAGGTCAACTACTTCGTCACCCAGTTCCTCACCGGATACGGAAATTTCAAAGCCTTTTTACATAGGATGGACAAAACGGATAGCCCAGCCTGCTAGTACGGCGACACCCCAGCAGACGACGTAAATACATCACACATTTTTGCCTGCAGAAGATGGGAAGCCCAACGCATAGCTCTGGAAAACAGCATTGGTGCTTTCAACCCAGAAAACAATGCCGACGATTGACCTGAACTTTGATAGAATTTGCCAGTTTGTGGAAGATATTCTCAGAAGAAAGAAAAGAGAAGAAGAACAATATCGGGAAAGCACTTCAACCCGAAAGGGTGTAGGATCACAGCCCCTTGAAGTAACGCTTCCAAGCCAGCAGCATGAAAAAATAACAATAAGTTGATGAACAAAATAAGAAAATAGCGAATTCTACACTCTTCGACTGTGAATCCACAATATCTTTGACTCGGAAAGAGTGTCAGACAATCACATTACAATTATGCAACGCTAATGAAGCTTAAAACTGAAATAATGAATTTGAAACCAAAGAAGCTGTTAGGTTACGACTAAAAAAAAAACCCTTACTAAGCTTTTTATTGTAAAGGTTCAAGGTCAGTGAAAAGTCGCTGAAGTCATAATGGTCCGAAAACCTGGAAAACGTCCGAACGGCAAGAAGTCTTATAGACCGATTTCAATTCTTTGAAAGTATGATTCTAAGACGTATATTGCCAATCAAATCATTGACAACCAAATCTTGTTTCTATTCAACAAATTGGGTTCGAGAGTATGAATTTCACTATTGATCAGTGGCACAGAATCATCAACTTTATTGAGAAAGCTTGAAGAAAAAACGATTTGCTCAAACGATTTCCTTGATGTATCGCAAGCCTTTGATAAGGCAATGACATGAACGCATACAAATTACTACAAGTTCTGCCACTGAGCTTTTATAATATATTGACAAAGTACGTGTAAAATAGAATTTTCCGTGTATGACTCGGAAATAAAGTACAGCAATTCAAAGAGATTTTAGCCGGCTTACCGCAGAGAAGTGTTCCTGGCCCACTTAAATATTTCCTTTATACCCGAGATATACCCCAATAAGAAGAGACCATTTAAGCTAAGTTGTTTTCAATGACCCTGCTATAGTTGGTTGTTTATCCTTACAAATTCAGTTTGTATTATTAAAATAGATTAAAAACTGCATAAAGTCATCAGCAGCTCGGTGTAGTCTAGAAAAAGATCATCTGCAATTTCTTGTGTTGATTTTTTTATTATTCTAATTTTTCATTTTGTTATTTAAACTAATTTTCCTCCTACGTCTATGTCATATTTTAACTTGTTTACCTTTTAAACAGGTGTATTGAATTACAATCTTATTTGAACTAAGAATAAAAACATCCTAATACTAGATGGGGTGAAAAGTAACCTCCTTGTTTATTTATATTATTTAATATAGTCCCCTTTTAGCTTGATACACTTATTCCAGCGATTTTCCAACTTCTTGATCCCGTGCGAAAAGTAATTTCCCGGAAGGTCTGCAAAATACTCCTCCGTGGCGTCGATGATTTCCTCGCGTGAGCTAAATTCTTTATTGATCAACGATTACGAATTCACGTCAAAAATTCCGCCCGATTCCGCATCAGCGAGTCCAAACACTCTTTCGAAGTGCTCTCGCGTTCGTGTTTTTGGTTAGGAGTGAGCATGCGCGGCACCCAGCTACAGGATAGCTTTTTCATATGCAGAATATTGCCAAAATATGGCGTGTGCGCTCATTACTAATCTTTGTGGTATCTGCTAGCTCGCGCACCTTCACTTTCCGGTCAGCCAACACCATTTTAAGTATTTTTTTGACATTGTCCTCTGTAACCGCATTGGAGGGCCTGCCGCTGTGGACTTGATCGGTAGTGGAGTTGCGGCCACCACGAAACTCTCGAAACCAATATTTGACGGTGTAATCTGACGGAGCATTAGCCCCATATTATTTATCCAAATTTTCTTTTATTTCCCTTGCCGTTTTGCCTCTCAAAAAATAATGTTTTATAGGGGAATGAAAACCGTTTATGTCCATACTCGACATGATGCCAAACACGACAACAACAATCAGCTGTCAAAACAAAACTAAAGACAGTATCGCACTGAAATTCGGCATGTCTGCCTAAATATGAATGGACTTTAAGGCACCATAACCTTTTTTGCAGTAGCAGCGCATTCTGGAGGTAAATGAGGTTACTTTTCACCGCACCTAGTAAACAAACAAAAAAGGGACCTGCAGCGAAAGTAAGTCCCTAAAGCAACTCGCGTACCCCTGCGAGTTTCTCTGAGCGTGGAAAAAGGGCCTTTCGATGCCTAATGGAAATGCACAGTGTTGTCTTTTTAAAATAAATATCAACTCTACGATAAAGAGAGACTTTTGTCCCATTTCGGTAAAAAAAGATGTGTCCTACTCCATCGGGACGTAAGTTCCTCATTTAATTTGAAAAAAATGGGACTTATGTCTCTGCGCCTTGTTGTAACGACAAAAGATTAGAAGCTATTTATGGAATTTTTAAAATAGAGTAAGATGTACTGAAGACCTATGCAATTATATTCATACCTCGTGTTGTTGACATCAACAAAAAATATTTCTTTCTTCGAAATTGCACTTTGTCGTGCTTAGACCAGCAAAAATATTGTACAAATTAAGTTGAAATAAATTACTTAGGCTCACTTTTGTTTTTCAATCGAACCAAGCCTTTTACTCCCTAATGTGAGGCTGCATTAGGCGCTTGATTATAATTATAAGCAATTCTAACTGCTATAATTCACATGGTCCTTCGGATTAACAGAAAGAGTGAAAAGTTATTAGTAAATATTGACACGAGACCAATATACAATACATAAACAGAAACAACGGTGAATAGTAAAAAATGATTGGTAAATATTGGTGCGAGACCAATATACAATACATAAACAGAAATAATTTAAGATCTCGATACAAGTACCGTACTCTATTACAAAGTGAAGAAAAAATGAAGAGGTGCATCGATTATGGACTAGTTTCAAGAAAGGTAGTGAACCTCGGTACTCTGTAGAATACTTCGCAGGGAGACTGGCCCAGCACTGGGTCAACTTTAAAACAAGCAACGGGTATTTGGAAGATCTACGAAAGACGAGTTCGCAGCATGACTACTTTGTAAGGAAATATTTAGGCCAATTTGAAACGAGGTATCACTATATTAAGGGTACCTTTAAGGCGAAATTGGAGCTGATCATTACCAAGCGATGGAGGCATTCAAGCTTTACGGTTATCTCCTGTAAGTCGAAGTGCAAATACAAGTTCAGTAAGTCAATTATCAGCAAGAAACTAATCAACTACATCAAAAAGTGCCCAGGAAGATTTAAGAAGTTGAATCTGGTTAAGAACAACTTTATACTTTAACCACTTGGAGTTAAATCAGAATAAAGTTTACCTTCCATTTACATTGGATCAGATCAGGGAATAAAAAGCTAGTGACAATGAACGATGAGATCTTGTCCTCATTGGAAGAAGCTGATTACGAACAGGAGTAAGTGTCTAGCAACGAATTCATTGAGTTGGAACAGTTATGTCAACATGCTTGTATCAAAATTAAAGAAGCAGAACAACGACAACACGAGCCAGAGGCAGTAACTCCACAAGCTGCAACACATCGGGAAATTAAACTTCCACCAGTAACCATACTATCTTTCAGCGGCAAGTATGACGAGTGAACATCATTTTGGAAATTGTTTGAGCGCTAGGTTCACCAGAATGGGCCCTTAAGCGATGTCGAACGAATTTAATATTATTATATAATAAAATACAATTCAAAAGGAGAAAAAGCAAGGATTGTTACCCATTTGGTGCCGGCCACAAGCATTTATGCAACAACTATAGAAGAGCTAACAAATCGGCTTCAAAAATTATCATTATCAGTTTGGCATGAAAATGCGTTCGATTTGAAAACGATCGTGGATATGTCAAGGGAAATCTTGTACAGTATCAAAAATTTAGTCGTTGACGTAAGCTCTTGCGATCCATAAGTGATTCAGTTGTTGTGTCCGAAACTTGATCCTGAATCAAGAAAATTATATCAACCATCCAGAGGAAATTCAACAGAAATTCCTAAACTAAACGAATTTGTCATGTCATGTCGATGAAGTCATCAATGGATACAGAGGATTATAAAGCATGTCACTTTACGATTTAATCAATTCACGATGAAAAGGTCAACTTGGATGTAGATGCCCTTGTAATGCCAGTTATTACATCAAGACTGCCAGCGCTACAAGTTACACCCAACCAGTGGCTACACATCCAAGGGCTTAAGTTGGAAGATCCATGTTACCAACAACCGAAAGAGATTGAATTACTAATTGGATTAGACATTTTACGCAATTTTTGACGCATTGACTAGTCAAATGTCCAGCCAATGACTAGTCAAATGTCCAGCCAATGCTCCAATGGCACAAAACATAAGGTTTGGCTGGATACTATCGGAACCAGCCAGCACCATCTTAACCTCAAGGAAGAAGACACAAATTAATACAGTCAAAGCATGTTTCGGTGTGTGCAATAAAGATGAAGACTTGAAGAAATTTTGGAAATAAGAAAAAAGTTCCAAGTGTAAAGAAAAAGTCTACAGAAGACGAAAGTTGCGAGAATCACTACCAAATGACGCACAACCCGGATGAAACAGGGTGTTACATCGTCAAATTGCCACTGTTGAAGCATCGCATGATTTTGGACGATACACGCGAAATAGCACCTATGCGATTCTTTACATATAGTATGTTGGAACAACATTTAACAAGAAATGAAAGTCCTCGGGATGAATATTGATATGCAGGACGTATCAGAGGGTTATACCTTAAAAATGATAATATCTTCCATATCACGCAGTGATAAAAGAAGACGGTTAAAATGAGAGTGGTATATGACGCCTCGGCAAAGACAACATCGGGGGAATTTAAAGTTAATTTCTCGTCATTCAGCACGAAGGGTACCAAACGAGCAATATTGAGTGAAGCTGGCAAAATGTTCGATCCTTTCGGTTGGTTTTCGCCAATTACTATCAAGAAATCCTCGTTTAAAGTCTTTGGCTTTTGAGTGGGACGAAAATGTTCCACTGAAAATTCAAAATGAATGGAACGAATTCAAGGCAAGACTATCAACGCTTGGACAAGTAAGAATTGCACGATAGACACATCTGACATTTACCTGCCCGAAACGTGATACAATCCTAGTGATGAGTTCTTTAGATTAGAGCAAAAGTAGCATTTTGAACTAACGTGCAGTCTTGTTTTTGTGCTCGTGTTCTTCACATCTTAATATTTCCTGTACAGGAAGTTTGCAGGTGACCATTTCCGAAGCATCTGTAGCAGCATGGGTCTTCAACCCTTCGGCGGAGTTAACAGTGATTCCAACCTATTTTGTTCCTATTTGCTAATTCTAGTTCTGTTCTTTATGGCTTGCTGGTCGCCTTCTATTGTTGTATTTTCGTCCATATCTCTTATTTCTAGCGTTCAAGATTACGAAGAACTCCCTTTTCACCTAAGATACTTTCCAGAGTTTTCCCGAAGGCTCCCTTTTCCTTTCCACTTGAGATGGTACTTATTTGATTAAAATTTTCTTTTTCTCAGCTTGTGGTGAAACATGTTTAGGGAACAAAACTTTTGCATCTATTTTGTTACTGCAACGTACAACGAGTAATTAACAATTATATCACGTTTCTTATTTTTTTTGTTTTTTACAGGAAATTGGATACGGTAATTCTTAAAATCGTCAGCGTTACCAACGATAATCCCGTGCTACGACTTGGCATCGCACTTTTGTCGTATTGGATAAGGTGCGCGTGCATAACATTCTGTGCCGAAAATGTGCATATCGAAGTTTGGACTTCTTCCTAACCACCGTTCCCATTCAACATTGCAGACTTTCAAAATAGGTGATGTTCTATTTAAGACAAAAGCACCATAGCTAACTGCTTCCGCCTATAATTTTAATGACATTTTAGCGTTCTTCCTGCTTCCACAATTTTTTGATTTCAGTCTTTGACCTCCTATTTTGCTGCAGTGAATTTTCCCGTTGACAAATTCTAATCCATGGTCTGCTGGGATCACTTTTACCACAGAAACAGTCTCTTTTAATTTTCTGTAGGAAATCGTTTACAAATTCAACAAACTACGCTTTTTTTCAAAAATTATACTATGCCATTTTGTTTTCATGCCAGTATTTAATTGTTTTGTGGCTCACATTAGCACTAAAGAAGATTCTTCAAATTTTAACTTGATTTTGAACAAACAAAATAATGCCGCAGTCCTACTGCCGCGGTACGCCAAGTTCAAATTTATTGGAAATTATCTTTAATGTTTTATATAGTATAAAGTACTCTTAGTATTTGAAGAAAAGGGTTAGGTCTGGAACGAAAAGCTTAGAGAGATATTCTGTTCCCATTCCCGATTTGTTAAAAATTAATTAGCTAATCCTTTCGAAACGCTATATGATCACTAGCTCCTGAATCAAGAAACTGTTATCAATTGCATCGTTCGTCTAGTTTGCCAGTATCACCGTTCAGACGAAGTATCTCGATGATCACTTTTCTGAGTCACACCTGCACTTGATCTTTCAGATGGGTAGTCTTTTTTTCCATATCCAGAAGCATTTATCCGTTGTATTATTCTAAGAGCGAGCCGTTCGACTTTCTAGTGTTTTTTTTTATTTGCCTGCACTGACGTCCATTCTGTGAAAAAAGAATTATATACTTGTGGCAACGTCATCGGAATTTTGTAATGAGTGTACTTAGTGAGATGCCTTCTTCAAAGTCTTTGAGCTGCTTTGCAATAGTCCTTCAAAAATCTTCATCAGAATAATCATAGTCTGTGAATCAATCGAATCGTACACGAGTGTGCTCGGCAAGCTAAATGACAATTATTGCCAATATTTTTCACATGACGTTAATGTTGCTGTACTTAGAAGTTAACTGATTGGAATCGGTTTGAGGTACATCAACAAAAAAAAAATCACAAAAAAAATAAGAGTTACACAAATCTATGTATACGGACTGCATTCATTTGATATCTCTTGAAAGTGGTTCAATTGCTCTAAGAGACCTGCGAGAAAACTATTCATATTTCATACGCAAGTAAGTTGGAGCTTTCAACGAAAACTTAAAGGCATGCATCAACCGTTCCAAGTATTTGGACGAAAGAGGAATCGTAGTTCTCGTGCATCTTCTTCAAATCTAATTCCTGCCCCCACTGCTGAAAAATTACTTTTTGGTTGTAAATGATAAAAAAAATAGTTTGTATAATTAAATAGTTCTTAAGTAGTTATTTTCAAATATTAGCGTCTTGCATGTTCTAGTGGGGGCAATGGTGAGTAATACTATATCAAAAATGCAGTTTTTTCGAAAATTCAAATAGTTGGTATAATAACTTTAAGTACTTACTTACTTTAAAAGGCGTTACAGTCCGGGGTGGACCTGGGCCTCAGTCAACAAGCGTCTCCAGCCAGCTGATCCCTAGAGGTCCATATCTATTTGTATGGGCTACCTGAGTCTTGGCCTTCCCCTACTGCGCTGTCCCTCGGGAGCGGATTCGAAGACTTTTCAGACTATAGCATTGGTGTCTCTACGCTCTACATGACCCAGCCATCTCACTCTATGGATTTTCACTCTTCTGGTTAGGTCGATGTCGCTGTATATGGTCGTATCTCCTCCTCCTTTCATAGGCAATGCAAACGGGACCGAAGATCGCCCGAAGAATTTTTCTCTCGAAGCAACCAAGAACACCCTCATCCATTTTTCATAATGTCCATGCCTCTGCGCCATAGAGCAGGACCGGGATTATTAAAGTCTTATAAAGGGTGACTTTTGTTGTCCGAGAGAGGGCTTTGCTACTCAATTGCCTTCTTCACCCAAAGAAACAGCGGTTGGCAAGAGTTATTCTTCGCTTGATCTCAGCGCTGGTGTCGTGTCTGTATTTATAGCAGAGCATAGGTAGACAAAGTCTTTAACTAGCTCAAAGTTATATCTGTCGAGGGTGACGTTCTGTTCGAGACGTCGGTGTTGGTTGTCCTTTTTGCTTGACAGCATATACTTGGTCTTGCCCTCATTGACCGCTAAACCCATTTTCGCCGCTTTCGTCTCAATACTCGCGAAACCGCCACTGACATTACGCTGCTTTCTCCCGATTATGTCAATATCGTCGGCGTATGCGAGTAGTCGGACGGGCTTTTGAAAGATAGTGCCTCTTGTGTTTGCTCGTGAGTTTTGCACTATTCTTTCAAGTACGATGTTGAAAAAATCGCACGACAGCGCATCGCCTTGTTTAAATCCTTTCTGGGCATCAAAGGTATCGGTGAGATCTTTACCGATCTTGATGGAGCAGCGTGCATTCTCCATCGTCATCCTGCACAGATGGACGAGTTTGGCAGGAATGCCAAAACTAGACATTGCTCTATATAGCTCGTCCCTATAGATGCTGTCATACGCGGCCTTAAAGTCGATGAATAGGTGGTGGGTATCGATCTGAAGCTCATGGGTCTTCTCCAAGATCTGCCGTAGTGTGAATATCTGGTCGATGGTGGACTTTCGTGGCCTGAAGCCACACTGATATGGACCTATCAGGTTTTTGACAAACGGCTTCAGGCGTTCACACAATACGGCAGATAAGATCTTATATGCGATGTTAAGGAGACTGATGCCTCTGTAGTTGGCGCAGTTCAGAGGGTCTCCTTTCTTGAGAATTGGACAAACAATGCTGAGGTTCCATTCATCGGGCATACTTTCGTCCGACCATATTTTACAGATGAGTTGGTGTATGCTCCTTACCAAGTCATCGCCTGCCGCTTTGAAGAGCTCGGCAGTCAGGCCATCTGCTCCAGCGGCTTTGTTGGACTTAGGCTTCGATATGGCTATCTTCACTTCATCCAGGTCGGGTGGACGGAATTGTTGGTCATCATCGCCCAGGTTGAAAGGTTGATTCTGCCTGACAGCGGTCCGTCATCGCCGTCATACAGTCTGCAGAAATGATCTTTCCAAATCCTCAGCATCGACTGCGATTCTACTACGAAGTTCCCTTGTTCATCTCTACAGGCCTCGGCTCGGGGTTTGTTTCCGCGGCATGTTATTTTTACCTTTTGGTAAAACTTCCACGACGCTAGCCACGACAATGTTTCGCCCCGCCGCAAAGTCGATTAGCCTGACTCCGTTGTCGGAGGTGGTGTCGTGCAGGCTTTATTTTCCGATTGTTCCACCAAAGATTCCCTCTCTTCCTAGCTTTGCATTAAAATCACCGAGGACAATTTTAATGTCATAGCTACGGCATTGCTCGTAGGTCTTGTTGAGGAGCTCGTAGAAGGCATCCTTGGTGTCGTCATCTTTCTCCTCTGTGGGGGCATGCGCGCATATGAGGCTTATGTTGGCGAATTTAGCCTTGATGCGGATTGCTACGAGGCGCTCGCTCACATGCCGGAAGCGGAGGACTTCTCGTCTTAGTCTGCCTCCGACAACAAATCCGCATCCAAATAAGCGCTGCTTTTGCCGTCGATAGCAATTGCCGTAGTAGATGTCGCAGTTTTTCATCTTCTTTTTGTCCGTCCCATCCTATCGCATTTCTTGGATGGCGGTTATGTCTGCTTTGCAGCAGTCTAGTCTAGACCGCTAGTTGCTCGGCTGCACGTGGTCTATTAAGGGATCTAACATTCCACGTGCATATCCGAAGCTCATTGCCCTTAAATCGTTTGCGTGGGTTGTCAACAGTAGATCCGTCCATATCCGAGGCTTGTTGATGCTTCGTAACTTAATCTTTTTTAAATGGCCGGGCAGTTACCCCGGCGGCACAACCCCCAACCTGGAGGACCAGTTCCACTTTGATTGCCCCTAGGACGAGGGGTCGGTTACACCGAAGCCAGTAACCCGTTCCGGGATGTGAGCGCTGCCGTTGGCCCTTATAGGGCTCTTCCGCCACCATCTCTTTTCCAAGACCCTGACTAAGTCCTGGAAATCCTTTCCGGCCTGAGCTCCAAATATGTCGGAGTAGCCCGGATGAGGTCTTGTTTTGTTTTTCCGACACTAATCCTGGTTAATGGCGCAGGAAACTCGCCATTTGCCCACTTCACTTCGCAACCTCTAGTGAGATTCCCAGATGGCGCCACGGGGAGGCGTGAAGTAGGACATATTAGCAGAGCTGCAAGATGTTCGGCTGCAGAGGCTCATTCTCGTCATTTAAGGAACCAGCACCTGTCGAAAGATGCTACTTCTACGAGGCCTTATATTAATCGTTGCCATATATATCTCAAAAAACTATCAAAACATGGTGTAAGAAATAAAGATGAGAAGCAAAATGTATGTACGAATCACAACTATAGTTTGTCCATTGACATACATTCAGAATCAGATCTATTATGAACAACTAAAATTTAGCTACTTTCAGCGCTATACCGGTATTCTTGGGTTTTCCTAACATGATTTTAATACATCAGTAATCTAATGCATACTATACAAGGTGTAGTCACGATTCAGTGAAAGGATAGTAATAATAATTGTAATGTTTTTTTTACTTATGCGGGCGAAGGGGTAAAAAATGCGTAAACTGCATCATCACCGATGTTAGTACATCGGTGGTATGTATCGCTCTCAAGCACTAAAAACATCCCCTCCATTTTGGAACCGTCGCCCACCCCAGGACCGTCGAGTGTGACATTTCTTCGGAGTGGCGTTCCATTTCGCAACTATTGCGTGTCCAACGTTGCTCCTGCGTCCAGGTCCCGCTTTTTCCGTCGTAGTACATATTCTACGAATGAAGCAATACACCGCCAATTTTCTTCAGTGTTTAACATTTACTCGACTATGTTTTCTGCTGAGAGTTGTTTTAGTCCTTCTTCTATGGGGCTATGTGCTTCTTGCCATCTTCTACACCAGAAGAGGGTGTGGCTCGCATCGTCTGTGGGCTCGACGCAGTAGATACATTTGGGGCATTCGGCTTTCCCCATGTACCAAAGTACCGGTGTCCAGAGAGCATCTGCGTTACATAATAGTTTATCTCGCCAAAGCGTCTGATGTACCATTTTTTTAGATCTGGGACTAGCTTTCCCGTCCATCTACCTTTGGATTCTGTGGACCTGCGGTCCTGCCATCGCTGGATTGTTTTGCGTCATTTTTCTGTAACCACAGTTTCCTTTTTCCATACGCTAGTAGATCTATTGGCATAGTTCCGCTTATCACCAGAATCGCTGCCTCTGATATATGCTGACTCCACCCTTAGGGCTGCAGTGCTCTGTACTTTTGCTAGAGCTGTGCGCCTGTTTTCCATACTCAGGGTTGGTGCCCACAAGTCGCTCCCATATAGTAGGATTGACTGTGTTGTGTCCATTAGCAGCTTCCTTCTGCTGAATAGAGGCCCTCCGATGTTTGCCACTAGTCTCGATAACGATGCCGTTATCTTGGACGATTTTTCAATGGCGTGTTTAACTTGCGACCAGTAGGTCAACTTGTTGTCAATCCAAAAAAAAAAAAACAAAACAAAAAAATTGAGAGTCCGTCTACAGAAATCAAAAGTTCATCAGCTGTAATCCCAAATTGTGCTTCCCATGATGACAGCAATACGGGTCTCCAATGACATTGACTCATGCTTTGTTAAGAGTGTATTTTTGGTGTTTGTCATACCAACATCAATGGCAGCAGCAGCAATAACAACAACAGCAGCAACATCTACATCAACGATTGTCTCACTGGCTAGACAAGATCTTTATTGCAAAAGGCAAATGATCTTAAACACAAAAACATATGTAAGTTTGTTTGGGTTAGAGACTCATCTGTTCTTGTTACAAAAAGAGAAGGAGATAGAGTTATAAGAATTAATTCATTTGAGGATATTTATAACTTGGACGTTTACTAAATAACTATAACTTTTTGTTTGTATAATGAATAATATGAATTCAACTATAGATCCTCATATTCATTCAAGTAATAACAACAGTTTTTTCTCTTCAACTACTGATAATTTTGAATGTTTTTGTATAGACCATCATAACAATGAGCAATTTTCCGGTTTTTCTGTCATTCATCAAAATATTCGCAGTATGCGAACAAATTTCAATACTTTTCTCCCTCACCTTTGGATCATTTACCAGATCTTATTTTTCTCCCTGAAATCTGAATCTTTGAGGAAGTTGGGTAGTTGGGAAGTCTGAATATGAAATACTCGTAATTCCAAATTTTTCTTTCGACGCGGCTTGTAATGAAACTTATGCTGCTGGCGGTGTCGCCGTATATTATAGAAGTAACACAATGGGATGTATAAAATTAATAAGTATAAACTGGATAGTGCTGATATAGCCAGTGTTAATTGCGAGGTCTCTGGTGTTCATTACTGTTTTATCTGCATTTACAGATGGCATAAATGTACAGTGGTAACCTTTTTGGATGAGTTTTCGAGATTTTTGGATAATCAGAAATATAGAAACTTAATTTTGTTGGGTGATTTTAATATTAACATCCTGTGTGATACACCTGATGTCGATAAGTTTTTAAGAACGCTTTCGTCGTTTGGCTTTGAGTAATGAATCAGATTACTCGATTTAGATCTTGTTTAGATCGCATTTTTGTAAGGCTTCGCAGAAAAATTTGTGTTGATTATAAAACAATTGCATTAGACTTAAAAATAACCGACCACAGCTTAACTGGTATTCAACTCAATTGCAGGGTTTCTCGAACAAAAAAACTGGATGCCATTAAAATAAAAAAAATTGATTTTGTCACTTTAAGATCAAGGTTACATTTGGAATTTTGGGATGATGTTTACTCTGCCGTCGACCCTTCTGTTGCGTATAATTTGTTCCTTAATAAGCTGCAATTTCATATATTGAATTGTAGTGAGAACAAATGTAAACGAAGTAACAAATTAAAGTGTCTCAAGCCATGGATGACACCCTCATTATTAAATAAAATAAAATAAAAAAGAAAAGACGACTTTGCTTAGTTATCAATAAACATCCGAATAATCACAGACTTAAGAATCACAGACTTAAGTTATGTAGAGAGGTCAAGATTGAAATACCGCTATGTAGAAATAATACTTTAGCAATAGATTGGCAAGAAACCTTGGTAACTCGAGTTGTTAATGAAATACTTAACGAAAATAAATTACGCAGATATAAGTATTTCCAATAATAATTTACCTGTGTCTGAGCCTATAGAAGTTGCTAAATTATTTAATAAATTTTTTGCTAGTGTAGGTTCTTGTTACAGTGTTTCAAATGTCCGTCACTGTGACAACACTCTAATTCTAAGCAGTATTCAACCACAGAGCTTTTTCTTTGATAAGTTTACACCGCTTGAAATTTATAAAATTATAATGTCACTAAAAACATCCAATTCGTCGTCTTTTGACAATATTTCAAATTTTATATTAAAAAAGTTAAATAACAGTTTGAATACTTCTCAAATTACTTCGACTTCATTTATTGACATAACCAAGGCTTTCGATATGGCTACTAAATAAATTATTAAATGCAGGTTTCAGACGCTTCATTCATGACTGGTTTGCCTCTTATTTAACAAATCGTAAACAAGTGGTAAAGGTCAAAAATGTTTTTAGGTCACATAATTATTTAAATATAGGTGTTCCTCAGGGATTAGTCCTAGGCCCGATACTGTTTTTAATATATGTTAACTCGCTATTTATTCAACTTTTTAAGGGTAGAATCATGGCATTTGCTCATGATATCGTAGATATACGACGATGGTTTAAGGCTCATAAACTGATCATCAGCAACAAAACGAAGTTTATGGTATTCAATATCAAGGGTGTTGAATGCGGAGAGTTGCCTTTATATTTACTTTCACTCACCAAGCTGTTTTCGTTTTTGTTTTGGAGATGCACATGGACATAATATATCATTTGACAGTCAGGTAAGCTGTAGTGACGGTTGCTTTTTAATTAAGCTTTAAATACCTAGGCATTATATTGGACCATTAGTTTAGTTGGAAAGACCACACGTCTTATTTGAAACGGTATTTAAATGCAGTTGTAAGACAATTATATCACTTTAGCATGTTCTGCAAACTATCCATTTTAAAATTGGTTTATAATGGTATTAAGATCAAAACTGCAGTATGGAATCCACAAAACACATTTTTCAAGCTTTATTATGTTACTGCTCCTCGTTTGTTTAATAATTTACGAGAAAAACTTAGGTGCGAGAGAGTGAAAACAGTATTCCTAAATAGTATAAAAAAAATGCCTTTTTCGTTTAACCATACTGAAATAGATGCTTTTTTGACACCAATGATGTAATATATTTTATTTTTCTTTCCTTTTTAAAATTGTATGTAATTTTGCTTTTTTCTTTTTTTATAAATCGATGTAATTGAATCTTTCATTTCCATTCGTTCTATATAATTAATAGGTACATTCGCCTGTTGTCTTTTATTAGACAACAGATTGTACAAAGCTATTTCATTCAAAAACTCAATATTAACATGAATATGAAACAAATAAATAAAAAAAAAATCCTAATCTCAAAATATTTTATCACTTTCTTCGTGCGAATGGATTCTGAATACACCTGCATATCTACTTCCAGTGGTATGTGTTTTCTAGTGAGGAAGATGAGTTCCGTTTTCTCCGCGGCCAGACTAAGTCCGTGCGAGTCAAACCACTTTTGTGTCCTCAGCATCACTTGCGTAAGTTTTCGCCTCACCGTGTCCATGTCGCGTGCGCTGATGACAGCTGCAATATCGTCAGCGTACCCTACTAAATAGCAGTCTTCAGGCATACTGATGTTTAAGATTCCATCGTAGCTTACATTCCACAAATCAGGGCCAAGGATTGAGCCTTGTGCTGCTCCAGAGGTGATTTTCTTCTTCTGTATCATAGATTAGCTCCCGGTCTTTGAGGTAGCTGCGTACTATATTCATTAGGTAGGCAGGCGTTTTAAAGCGTGTTTCGAGGGCTTCGATTATATTTTCCCATTTTGCACTGTTAAAAGCGTTTTTGACATCGATTGTGGCGAGGAGCACTATTGGCCTCGAGAAGTGGTTTATCCGTCGCGATGATTCTACACTTCTTATGACATCTTCGATGGCTCCGACAGTGGATCTACCTGGCCTAAATCCGTGCTGCCTTTCCGAAAGGTCTCCAGCGTTCTTCACTGCAGCTGTAATACGTGGCTTCAGCATTTTTTCCAGCAGTTTCCCTGCTGTGTCCAGCATACATAGAGGTCTGTATGCCGATGGTGTCTCTGGATCTCCCTTGCCTTTGTTGATTAAGACTAGCCTTTGTCTTTTCCAAACTTCTGGAAACACCCCCTCTGTCAGGCATGCATTGTATATGTTTAGTAGAACTTGTGGGCGCTCAGCTGCTATTAGTTTGAGTACCTCTGATGGGATTCCGTCTGGGCCTGGATCCTTATTGCATTTTAGCGTGCCGGCTGCTGCGCTCAATTCTTCCTGCGTGAACAGTGGCGTCGGGGCCTCTGGTGCACTCCTTGTTTGATCGGTTCTTATTTCGTGGTTCGGGAAGATTGTGTTTACTATGTTCTTCATAGCGTGTGCTCTAAGCTCTGGAACTGCGTTTTCACGCCGAGTTTTCTCATCACTATTTTGTATGCTAGGCCCCATGGATTTTGGTTTATATCGCGCCGGAGTTCTTCCCATTTTTCTTTCTTGGTTTTTATAATGGCGAGTTTTAGTTCCTGTTTTTACTTTTTATACTTTCCCTGCTCTTCTGTTGCAATACTACTTCTTCCGGCCCTTGTGTATTTCCGCCTTTTGTGAAGGCATGTCTGTCTTAAAACGCGTATTTCATCTGTCCACCAGTAGGTAGCTGTCTTAGGATGAGTGTGTTTTATGCGTGGCATGGCTGCTTTACATGCTGTCTTGATGCTTTTGAGAGTTTTTTCCACTTTGACTCTAGCCGAGCTATTTGCGTGGCATTCCGGCAAGTTAGAG